>JAPQNM010000015.1:3181723-3204223 GCA_029783475.1 Metacarcinus magister
AGTTTTATTCTTTTTTTTTCGTTTTTGTTTCGTTTACTCTCATGTCGTGTTTTTTGTTTTTGATTTTGAGAGTTATCGTGTGTGTGTGTGTGTGTGTGTGTGTGTGTGTGTGTGTGTGTGTGTCATGGTGGCTTCCTTCCTTCCTTCCTTCCTTCCTTTCCTTTCCTTTCCTTTCCTTTCCTTTCCTTTCCTTTCCTTTCCTTTCCTTTCCTTTCCTTCCTTCCTTCCTTCCTTCCTTCCTTCCTTTCCTTCCTTCCTTCCTTCCTTCCTTCCTTCCTTCCTTCCTTCCTTCCTTTCCTTTCCTTTCCTTTCCTTTCCTTTCCTTTCCTCTCCTTTCCTTTCCTTCCTTCCTTCCTTCCTTCCTTCCTTCCTTTCTTCCTTTCTTCCTTCCTTCCTTCCTTCCTTCCTTCCTTCCTTCAGACAGTCGTTAGTGATTCCTCGTAAAAGTTGTCAATATTTCCTCAAACTGCGATTTATTTCCTTCCGAGTTAGTGCCGCAGGGATATATTTCTGACCCTCTTTTGTTCCTGGTGACGGCTGGCTAGTCTCTCTTCCTCCTCCTCTTCTTCTTCCTCCTCCTCCTCCTCCTCCTCCTCTTCCTCCTCCTTTTTCAATACATTTTCCACCTCGCAAAGTCTCCTGATTGACCGCTGCAACCCTAACTAATGCAAGACAAGGGTCATACAACACACATACACACTATATACTATACACTATACACCCAGAATAAACCTAACCTAACCTAACCTAAATCTTCCCTTCATCGTTTCATAACTATCTAATTTCATCCCTTCCTCCTCCTCCTCTTCCATCTCCTCTTCCTCAATCCATTCATCATAATAGCAAGTTTTTCCTCTCTCTCTCTCTCTCTCTCTCTCTCTCTCTCTCTCTCTCTCTCTCTCTCTCTCTCTCTCTCTCTCTCTCTCTCTCTCTCTCTCTCTTTATCCTCCTTTGGTCTTTCTCTTTTTCTTCTTCCAAGCTTGAAGTGTAAAGTCTTTTCTCTGATGTTATTTGATCTAACCTCCTCCTCCTCCTCCTCCTCCTCCTCCTCCTCCTCCTCCTCCTCCTCCTCCTCCTCCTCCTCCTCCTCCTCCTCCTGTTGCTGCCGGAAGAGATATGCATAAAGAAAACGAGAGAAAAAGAAAACGGATGACTAGAAAGAAAAGGTTTGCTGGTCTTTTATATGTACGATTATTTTTTCTCTTTCTCTACTCCTCTTTCTTTCTTTCTTTCTCTTTCATTCTTTCTTTTATCCTGTTTTTATATGTTTCTTGTGATTGCAATATGTGAGAGTCCTCTTGAGTGATGGCATATTTTTCCTCTCTTTTCTTTCCTTTTTCCCCTCTTTTTTCCTCTCTTTTTTTTCCTCCTTTTCCCATCTATTTTCCCATCTATTTTCCCATCTTTTTTTTCCCCCTTTGTGACTTTTTTCCTTCCTCGTGACATTCTTGGAAACCTGATCCCGATGTTTCCTCAGGGCTTGGAGCGTCTAGGGATTTTTTCTCCTTTGTTAGGGTACTATTTTTTCCCCTCTCCTGTAGGTATTTTTATTCAGTGTATTCAAGATTTAAGAGGAAAGTGACTGTTTTCCTCTTGGGTCTATTATTTTCCTCATTATTATAGTATTAGAGGGAAATATACGAGGTTTGGTAAAAAAATATATATAACAGTACAAAAATAAATGATTTAGAAATACGAAAACATTAAGAAAATATGAAAAAAATAGAAAATAAATGAAATGTGAAAGGACAAGAGTCTTGCAAACCTGATCGAAGCACACACACACACACACACACACACACACACACACACACACACACACACACACACGTAAAAATAGAAAATAAAAAATACGACTAAACCGATTAAGAGAGCGAGAAAAAATAACAATAATATTAACATACAATTTTATAACTTTTTTCAATATTAAACATCAAAACATTCACAAAAACACAATATAATTACAACTAAACACTTCCAGTTACTACATAATATATCATTCCATTCTCTCTAAGCTCTGGAATCCATGACAATCTCTGGAATGGCTTAAAGCGAGCGAGTAAGAGAGAAAATTAAATTATAACAACATGAATACCTCAGAACCACCGTCGCTTCCTACCCAAAGTCGTAACTCTTGTGGTTTGCGGAACTTCTACATTCTGTTCACTTCTCTTAGCATGACCAAACTTGTGTTATATTATTAATGGAATGTTATGAATTGTTGTGTGTTTCTCGTTTATCATATCTTAGGTTATTATTTCTTCTTCTCTCTTCTCTTCCTGTTTGTTAAGTTTGAGTTTATTGTTTTATTTGTTTGTTTGTTTGTCTTTAATTGTTTTTTTTTACCTGTGGCTGTCTAATTGTCTGTTTACTTACCTATGTTTTATGTCTGTCTAATTACCTGTCTGTCTGTCTTTTTATTTCTTCTATTTGTTATACTTATTGTAATTTTTTTTTATTCGTGTATATTCATTATTTTTTCTTATTTTAATGTTGGGGTTTTTATTTATTTTCATTATTTGTATTTATCTTTTATTCATTATTTTATTTTGTTTTCATTCATTCGTTTTTCAGTAGTCATCGCTTTCGTTCACTTTCTTTTCACATATCTAGATCAACATTTTTCTTTTTATCTCCTCCTCCTCCTCCTCTTCCTCCTCCTCCTCCTCCTCCTCCTCCTCCTCCTCCTCCTCCTCCTCCTCCTCCTCCTCCTCCTCCTCCTGCAGTCTTTTCTCTCTTCCTCGAGGTCAAATTACTTTTTCTCTCTTCATTAAACTCACAGACCCCATGAGAGAGAGAGAGAGAGAGAGAGAGAGAGAGAGAGAGAGAGAGAGAGAGAGAGAGAGAGAGAGAGAGAGAGAGAGAGAGAGAGAGAGAGAGCTATTTCACATCCACACCAATCTCAAATAAATTCACGGTTGAAACCTCGACTTTCTATCTCGTCTACACCCAACTTTCCCTCCTCCTCCTCCTCCTCCTCCTCCTCCTCCTCCTCCTCCTCTTGTTCTTAAGATTCTTGCAAACCCTTAGAAGTGTTAAACGAAGCGAAGGAGAAGGAGAAGGAGGAAGAGGAGAAGAGGAGGAGGAGGAGAAGGAGGAGAGGAGGAGAGGAGGAGGAGGATTACGTAGGAAGACCTGGGGCAGAGAATTAAGAGAAAGAAAACAGGAAAGTAAAGGGAAAATATTGAGAGAAGGGAAAAAAAATAAAGTTAATATTAATGTGACCCAAAGATTTTTTTTCTTGACCCTGCGTGACTTAGGAAAAAAAATTAGTGTCCGAAGGTTGAAAAAAGAAATAGAAAATGGAAGAGAAAAAATTGGGAAAAGAATGAAGAAGAGAGAATTAGGAGTAACTTTCTTTTTTCAGCGAGAGAGAGAGACAGAGAGAGAGAGAGAGAGAGAGAGAGAGAGAGAGAGAGAGAGAGAGAGAGAGAGAGAGAGTATTTAATTGATGGATATTATTATTTTTTTTATCTACCTTTTCATTGTATATTTTTATTGATATTTTCTTTCTTTCTTTCTTTCTTTTTTTATCTAGATTTTTCTTTTTGCATTGTCTTTGTAGTTTTTAATCTTATTTGTTTTTTCCTTCATCGTTTTGTAGAAAGAATATTTTTTACAGTGATTATTTTACTCTCTCTCTCTCTCTCTCTCTCTCTCTCTCTCTCTCTCTCTCTCTCTCTCTCTCTCTCTCTCTCTCTCTCTCTCTCTCTCTCTCTCTCTCTCTCTCTCTATTTTTATCACTCACACAGATATCGTTAAAACCTTCTTTCTTACACTATCAAAATACACAGACACACACACACACACACACACACACACACACACACACACACACACACACACACACACACACACACACACTCTCTCTCTCACTCTCACTCTCTCTCTCTCAGGTACAGAACGTGGAGGCGAGACGGAGAGCTAGTGTCCTTGAGTTCTGAAGGTGGAGTGGGCGGGGTGAGGGTGGAGCTGGTGGGCGGGAGGCTGTGCGTGAAGGTGTATTTACTCCCCCACCCAACCTCCACCTTATGTCTCGCCAGCCCACACCTCTCTGACGGACGCTGGCATACTGTGGTGTTTAGCAGGTAAGGGAACATGAAGGTACAGTAAGGATGAACGAACAGCAGCAGATTTTATTTTGTGAGGTGTATGTGTGTGTGTGTGTGTGTGTGTGTGTGTGTGTACATATTAACCCATTCAGTTCTTGCGGCACACCGTATGTGCCAGCAGCGTCTCCCTCTCCTGTGTTTGCGGCACCACGTCTGTGCCAAGATCTTTATATCATTCCCATGCATATATGTATACATATGATGTATAGGCCAGTGTAACAACTTTTATCATTATTTACAAGTTGTACAGTTTCATTAGGTGTATCAGATGCTGCAATGATATTTCCAATATCTCTAATAGCTTTCGAGAAAATGAGGAGGAAAGTCATGTTTTTATATAAATATTAAGTTTCATTTTACTGCGTAATTATTAGCCATAGAACAAATATTCATAATATGAGTTGTATAGTTTAATTAGATGTATCAGATGCTGTAATGATATTTCCAATATCTCTAATAGCTTTCGAGAAAATGAGGAGGAAAGTCATGTTTTTATATAAATATTAAGTTTCATTTTACTGCGTAATTATTAGCCATAGAACAAATATTCATAATATGAGTTGTACAGTTTAATTAGATGTATCAAATGCTGCAATGATATTTCCAATATCTCTAATAGCTTTCGAGAAAATGAGGAGGAAAGTCATGTTTTTATATAAATATTAAGTTTCATTTTACTGCGTAATTATTAGTCATAGAACAAATATTCATAATATCAGTTGTACAGTTTAATTAGGTGTATCAGATGCTGCAATGATATTTCCAATATCTCTAATAGCTTTCGAGAAAATGACGAGGAAAAGTCATGTTTTTATATAAAAATACGGTTTTTATTTTACTGCGTAATTATTAGTCGTAGAACAAATATTCATAATATCAGTTGTACAGTTGAATTAGGTGTATCAGATGATGCAATGATATTTCCAATATCTCTAATAGCTTTCGAGAAAACGAGGAGGAAAGTCATGTTTTTATATAAATAAAGTTTCATTTTACTGCGTAATTATTAGTCATAGAACAAATATTCATAATGACAGTAGTACAGTTTTAATTAGGTCTATCAGATGCTGCAATGATATTTCCAATATCTCTAATAGCTTTCGAGAAAATGACGAGGAAAGTCATGTTTTTTATATAAAAATACGGTTTTCATTTTACTGCGTAATTATTAGTCATAGAACAAATATTCATAATATCAGTTGTACAGTTGAATTAGGTGTATCAGATGATGCAATGATATTTCCAATATCTCTAATAGCTTTCGAGAAAACGAGGAAGAAAGAAATTTAAAAAAAAGTAAAATTCAGTATTTATTAGTACTAGTGAAAATATTCATAATGACAGTAGTAGATTTTAATCAGGTCTATCAGATGCTGCAATGATATTTCCAATATCTCTAAAAGCTTTCGAGAAAATGAGGAGGAATGTCATGTTTTTTTATATAAATATATAGTTTCATTTTACTGCGTAATTATTAGTCATAGAACAAATATTCATAATGAGAGTTGTACAGTTTAATTAGGTGTATCAGATGCTGCAATGATATTTCCAATATCTCTAATAGCTTTCGAGAAAATGAGGAGGAAAATCATGTTTTTATATAATATTAAGTTTCATTTTACTGCGTAATTATTAGTCATAGAACAAATATTCATAATGAGAATTGTACAGTTTAATTAGGTCTATCAGATGCTGCAATGATATTTCCAATATCTCTAATAGCTTTCGAGAAAATGAGGAGGAAAGTCATGTTTTTATATAAATATTAAGTTTCATTTTACTGCGTAATTATTAGCCATAGAACAAATATTCATAATGAGAGTTGTACAGTTTAATTAGGTGTATCAGATGCTGCAATGATATTTCCAATATCTCTAATAGCTTTCGAGAAAATGAGGAGGAAAGTCATGTTTTTATATAAATATTAAGTTTCATTTTACTGCGTAATTATTAGTCATAGAACAAATATTCATAATATCAGTTGTACAGTTTAATTAGGTGTATCAGATGCTGCAATGATATTTCCAATATCTCTAATAGCTTTCGAGAAAATGACGAGGAAAATCATGTTTTTATATAAAAATACGGTTTTTATTTTACTGCGTAATTATTAGTCATGAACAAATATTCATAATATCAGTTGTACAGTTGAATTAGGTGTATCAGATGATGCAATGATATTTCCAATATCTCTAATAGCTTTCGAGAAAACGAGGAAGAAAGAAATTTAAAAAAAAGTAAAATTCAGTATTTATTAGTACTAGTGAAAATATTCATAATGACAGTAGTAGATTTTAATCAGGTCTATCAGATGCTGCAATGATATTTCCAATATCTCTAATAGCTTTCGAGAAAATGAGGAGGAATGTCATGTTTTTTTATATAAATATATAGTTTCATTTTACTGCGTAATTATTAGTCATAGAACAAATATTCATAATGTCAGTTTTACAGTTGAATTAGGTCTATCAGATGCTGCAGTGATATTTCCAATATCTCTAATAGCTTTCGAGAAAATGAGGAGGAAAATCATGTTTTTATATAAATATTAAGTTTCATTTTACTGCGTAATTATTAGTCATAGAACAAATATTCATAATGAGAGTTGTACAGTTTAATTAGGTGTATCAGATGCTGCAATGATATTTCCAATATCTCTAATAGCTTTCGAGAAAATGAGGAGGAAAGTCATGTTTTTATATAAATATTAAGTTTCATTTTACTGCGTAATTATTAGCCATAGAACAAATATTCATAATATGAGTTGTATAGTTTAATTAGATGTATCAGATGCTGCAATGATATTTCCAATATCTCTAATAGCTTTCGAGAAAATGAGGAGGAAAGTCATGTTTTTATATAAATATTAAGTTTCATTTTACTGCGTAATTATTAGTCATAGAACAAATATTCATGATATCAGTTGTACAGTTTAATTAGGTTTATCAGATGCTGCAATGATATTTCCAATATCTCTAATAGCTTTCGAGAAAATGACGAGGAAAATCATGTTTTTATATAAAAATACGGTTTTTATTTTACTGCGTAATTATTAGTCATAGAACAAAAATTCATAATATCAGTTGTACAGTTGAATTAGGTGTATCAGATGATGCAATGATATTTCCAATATCTCTAATAGCTTTCGAGAAAACGAGGAAGAAAGAAATTTTAAAAAAAGTAAAATTCAGTATTTATTAGTACTAGTGAAAATATTCATAATGACAGTAGTAGATTTTAATCAGGTCTATCAGATGCTGCAATGATATTTCCAATATCTCTAATAGCTTTCGAGAAAATGAGGAGGAATGTCATGTTTTTTTATATAAATATATAGTTTCATTTTACTGCGGAATTATTAGTCATAGAAGAAATATTCATAATGTCAGTTTTACAGTTGAATTAGGTCTATCAGATGCTGCAGTGATATTTCCAATATCTCTAATAGCTTTCGAGAAAATGAGGAGGAAATTCATGTTTATATATAAATATTAAGTTTCATTTTACTGCGTAATTATTAGCCATAGAACAAATATTCATAATATGAGTTGTATAGTTTAATTAGATGTATCAGATGCTGCAATGATATTTCCAATATCTCTAATAGCTTTCGAGAAAATGAGGAGGAAAGTCATGTTTTTATATAAATATTAAGTTTCATTTTACTGCGTAATTATTAGCCATAGAACAAATATTCATAATATGAGTTGTATAGTTTAATTAGATGTATCAGATGCTGCAATGATATTTCCAATATATCTAATAGCTTTCGAGAAAATGAGGAGGAAAGTCATGTTTTTATATAAATATTAAGTTTCATTTTACTGCGTAATTATTAGTCATAGAACAAATATTCATAAAATCAGTTGTACAGTTTAATTAGGTGTATCAGATGCTGCAATGATATTTCCAATATCTCTAATAGCTTTCGAGAAAATGACGAGGAAAATCATGTTTTTATTTAAAAATACGGTTTTTATTTTACTGCGTAATTATTAGTCATAGAACAAATATTCATAATATCAGTTATACAGTTGAATTAGGTGTATCAGATGATGCAATGATATTTCCAATATCTCTAATAGCTTTCGAGAAAACGAGGAAGAAAGAAATTTGAAAAAAAGTAAAACTCAGTATTTATTAGTACTAGTGAAAATATTCATAATAACAGTAGTAGATTTTAATCAGGTCTATCAGATGCTGCAATGATATTTCCAATATCTCTAATAGCTTTCGAGAAAATGAGGAGGAATGTCATGTTTTTTTATATAAATATATAGTTTAATTTTACTGCGTAATTATTAGTCATAGAACAAATATTCATAATGTCAGTTTTACAGTTGAATTAGGTCTATCAGATGCTGCAGTGATATTTCCAATATCTCTAATAGCTTTCGAGAAAATGAGGAGGAAAATCATGTTTTTATATAAATATTAAGTTTAATTTTACTGCGTAATTATTAGTCATAGAACAAATATTCATAATATCAGTTGTACAGTTTAATTAGGTGTATCAGATGCTGCAATGATATTTCCAATATCTCTAATAGCTTTCGAGAAAACGAGGAAGAAAGAAATTTAAAAAAAAGTAAAATTCAGTATATATTAGTACTAGTGAAAATATTCATAATGACAGTAGTAGATTTTAATCAGGTCTATCAGATGCTGCAATGATATTTCCAATATCTCTAATAGCTTTCGAGAAAATGAGGAGGAATGTCATGTTTTTTTCTATAAATATATAGTTTAATTTTACTACGTAACTATTAGTCATAGAACAAATATTCATAATGTCAGTTTTACAGTTGAATTAGGTCTATCAGATGCTGCAGTGATATTTCCAATATCTCTAATAGCTTTCGAGAAAATGAGGAGGAAAATCATGTTTTTATATAAATATTAAGTTTCATTTTACTGCGTAATTATTAGTCATAGAACAAATATTCATAATGAGAGTTGTACAGTTTAATTAGGTGTATCAGATGCTGCAATGATATTTCCAATATCTCTAATAGCTTTCGAGAAAATGAGGAGGAAAGTCATGTTTTTATATAAATATTAAGGTTCATTTTACTGCGTAATTATTAGCCATAGAACAAATATTCATAATATGAGTTGTATAGTTTAATTAGATGTATCAGATGCTGCAATGATATTTCCAATATCTCTAATAGCTTTCGAGAAAATGAGGAGGAAAGTCATGTTTTTATATAAATATTAAGTTTCATTTTACTGCGTAATTATTAGTCATAGAACAAATATTCATAATATCAGTTGTACAGTTTAATTAGGTTTATCAGATGCTGCAATGATATTTCCAATATCTCTAATAGCTTTCGAGAAAATGACGAGGAAAATCATGTTTTTATATAAAAATACGGTTTTTATTTTACTGCGTAATTATTAGTCATAGAACAAATATTCATAATATCAGTTGTACAGTTGAATTAGGTGTATCAGATGATGCAATGATATTTCCAATATCTCTAATAGCTTTCGAGAAAACGAGGAAGAAAGAAATTTAAAAAAAAGTAAAATTCAGTATTTATTAGTACTAGTGAAAATATTCATAATGACAGTAGTAGATTTTAATCAGGTCTATCAGATGCTGCAATGATATTTCCAATATCTCTAATAGCTTTCGAGAAAATGAGGAGGAATGTCATGTTTTTTTATATAAATATATAGTTTCATTTTACTGCGGAATTATTAGTCATAGAAGAAATATTCATAATGTCAGTTTTCCAGTTGAATTAGGTCTATCAGATGCTGCAGTGATATTTCCAATATCTCTAATAGCTTTCGAGAAAATGAGGAGGAAAGTCATGTTCTTATATAAATATTAAGTTTCATTTTACTGCGTAATTATTAGCCATAGAACAAATATTCATAATATTAGTTGTATAGTTTAATTAGATGTATCAGATGCTGCAATGATATTTCCAATATCTCTAATAGCTTTCGAGAAAATGAGGAGGAAAGTCATGTTTTTATATAAATATTAAGTTTCATTTTACTGCGTAATTATTAGCCATAGAACAAATATTCATAATATGAGTTGTATAGTTTAATTAGATGTATCAGATGCTGTAATGATATTTCCAATATCTCTAATAGCTTTCGAGAAAATGAGGAGGAAAGTCATGTTTTTATATAAATATTAAGTTTCATTTTACTGCGTAATTATTAGTCATAGAACAAATATTCATAATATCAGTTGTACAGTTTAATTAGGTGTATCAGATGCTGCAATGATATTTCCAATATCTCTAATAGCTTTCGAGAAAATGACGAGGAAAATCATGTTTTTATTTAAAAATACGGTTTTTATTTTACTGCGTAATTATTAGTCATAGAACAAATATTCATAATATCAGTTATACAGTTGAATTAGGTGTATCAGATGATGCAATGATATTTCCAATATCTCTAATAGCTTTCGAGAAAACGAGGAAGAAAGAAATTTGAAAAAAAGTAAAATTCAGTATTTATTAGTATTAGTGAAAATATTCATAATGACAGTAGTAGATTTTAATCAGGTCTATCAGATGCTGCAATGATATTTCCAATATCTCTAATAGCTTTCGAGAAAATGAGGAGGAATGTCATGTTTTTTTATATAAATATATAGTTTCATTTTACTGCGTAATTATTACTCATAGAACAAATATTCATAATGTCAGTTTTACAGTTGAATAAGGTCTATCAGATGCTGCAGTGATATTTCCAATATCTCTAATAGCTTTCGAGAAAATGAGGAGGAAAATCATGTTTTTATATAAATATTAAGTTTCATTTTACTGCGTAATTATTAGTCATAGAACAAATATTCATAATGAGAGTTGTACAGTTTAATTAGGTGTATCAGATGCTGCAATGATATTTCCAATATCTCTAATAGCTTTCGAGAAAATGAGGAGGAAAGTCATGTTTTTATATAAATATTAAGTTTCATTTTACTGCGTAATTATTAGCCATAGAACAAATATTCATAATATTAGTTGTATAGTTTAATTAGGTGTATCAGATGCTGCAATGATATTTCCAATATCTCTAATAGCTTTCGAGAAAATGAGGAGGAAAGTCATGTTTTTATATAAATATTAAGTTTCATTTTACTGCGTAATTATTAGCCATAGAACAAATATTCATAATATGAGTTGTATAGTTTAATTAGATGTATCAGATGCTGTAATGATATTTCCAATATCTCTAATAGCTTTCGAGAAAATGAGGAGGAAAGTCATGTTTTTATATAAATATTAAGTTTCATTTTACTGCGTAATTATTAGCCATAGAACAAATATTCATAATATGAGTTGTATAGTTTAATTAGATGTATCAGATGCTGCAATGATATTTCCAATATCTCTAAGAGCTTTCGAGAAAATGAGGAGGAAAGTCATGTTTTTATATAAATATTAAGTTTCATTTTACTGCGTAATTATTAGCCATAGAACAAATATTCATAATATGAGTTGTATAGTTTAATTAGATGTATCAGATGCTGCAATGATATTTCCAATATCTCTAATAGCTTTCGAGAAAATGAGGAGGAAAGTCATGTTTTTATATAAATATTAAGTTTCATTTTACTGCGTAATTATTAGCCATAGAACAAATATTCATAATATGAGTTGTATAGTTTAATTAGATGTATCAGATGCTGTAATGATATTTCCAATATCTCTAATAGCTTTCGAGAAAATGAGGAGGAAAGTCATGTTTTTATATAAATATTAAGTTTCATTTTACTGCGTAATTATTAGTCATAGAACAAATATTCATAATATCAGTTGTACAGTTTAATTAGGTGTATCAGATGCTGCAATGATATTTCCAATATCTCTAATAGCTTTCGAGAAAATGACGAGGAAAATCATGTTTTTATTTAAAAATACGGTTTTTATTTTACTGCGTAATTATTAGTCATAGAACAAATATTCATAATATCAGTTATACAGTTGAATTAGGTGTATCAGATGATGCAATGATATTTCCAATATCTCTAATAGCTTTCGAGAAAACGAGGAAGAAAGAAATTTGAAAAAAAGTAAAATTCAGTATTTATTAGTATTAGTGAAAATATTCATAATGACAGTAGTAGATTTTAATCAGGTCTATCAGATGCTGCAATGATATTTCCAATATCTCTAATAGCTTTCGAGAAAATGAGGAGGAATGTCATGTTTTTTTATATAAATATATAGTTTCATTTTACTGCGTAATTATTACTCATAGAACAAATATTCATAATGTCAGTTTTACAGTTGAATTAGGTCTATCAGATGCTGCAGTGATATTTCCAATATCTCTAATAGCTTTCGAGAAAATGAGGAGGAAAATCATGTTTTTATATAAATATTAAGTTTCATTTTACTGCGTAATTATTAGTCATAGAACAAATATTCATAATGAGAGTTGTACAGTTTAATTAGGTGTATCAGATGCTGCAATGATATTTCTAATATCTCTAATAGCTTTCGAGAAAATGAGGAGGAAAGTCATGTTTTTATATAAATATTAAGTTTCATTTTACTGCGTAATTATTAGCCATAGAACAAATATTCATAATATGAGTTGTATAGTTTAATTAGATGTATCAGATGCTGCAATGATATTTCCAATATCTCTAATAGCTTTCGAGAAAATGAGGAGGAAAGTCATGTTTTTATATAAATATTAAGTTTCATTTTACTGCGTAATTATTAGTCATAGAACAAATATTCATAATATCAGTTGTACAGTTTAATTAGGTGTATCAGATGCTGCAATGATATTTCCAATATCTCTAATAGCTTTCGAGAAAATGACGAGGAAAATCATGTTTTTATATAAAAATACGGTTTTTATTTTACTGCGTAATTATTAGTCATAGAACAAATATTCATAATATCAGTTGTACAGTTGAATTAGGTGTATCAGATGATGCAATGATATTTCCAATATCTCTAATAGCTTTCGAGAAAACGAGGAAGAAAGAAATTTAAAAAAAAGTAAAATTCAGTATATATTAGTAGTAGTGAAAATATTCATAATGACAGTAGTAGATTTTAATCAGGTCTATCAGATGCTGCAATGATATTTCCAATATCTCTAATAGCTTTCGAGAAAATGAGGAGGAATGTCATGTTTTTTTATATAAATATATAGTTTAATTTTACTACGTAACTATTAGCCATAGAACAAATATTCATAATGTCAGTTTTACAGTTGAATTAGGTCTATCAGATGCTGCAGTGATATTTCCAATATCTCTAATAGCTTTCGAGAAAATGAGGAGGAAAATCATGTTTTTATATAAATATTAAGTTTCATTTTACTGCGTAATTATTAGTCATAGAACAAATATTCATAATGAGAGTTGTACAGTTTAATTAGGTGTATCAGATGCTGCAATGATATTTCCAATATCTCTAATAGCTTTCGAGAAAATGAGGAGGAAAGTCATGATTTTATATAAATATTAAGTTTCATTTTACTGCGTAATTATTAGCCATAGAACAAATATTCATAATATGAGTTGTATAGTTTAATTAGATGTATCAGATGCTGCAATGATATTTCCAATATCTCTAATAGCTTTCGAGAAAATGAGGAGGAAAGTCATGTTTTTATATAAATATTAAGTTTCATTTTACTGCGTAATTATTAGTCATAGAACAAATATTCATAATATCAGTTGTACAGTTTAATTAGGTGTATCAGATGCTGCAATGATATTTCCAATATCTCTAATAGCTTTCGAGAAAATGACGAGGAAAATCATGTTTTTATATAAAAATACGGTTTTTATTTTACTGCGTAATTATTAGTCATAGAACAAATATTCATAATATCAGTTGTACAGTTGAATTAGGTGTATCAGATGATGCAATGATATTTCCAATATCTCTAATAGCTTTCGAGAAAACGAGGAAGAAAAAATTTAAAAAAAAGTAAAATTCAGTATATATTAGTACTAGTGAAAATATTCATAATGACAGTAGTAGATTTTAATCAGGTCTATCAGATGCTGCAATGATATTTCCAATATCTCTAATAGCTTTCGAGAAAATGAGGAGGAATGTCATGTTTTTTTATATAAATATATAGTTTAATTTTACTACGTAACTATTAGCCATAGAACAAATATTCATAATGTCAGTTTTACAGTTGAATTAGGTCTATCAGATGCTGCAGTGATATTTCCAATATCTCTAATAGCTTTCGAGAAAATGAGGAGGAAAATCATGTTTTTATATAAATATTAAGTTTCATTTTACTGCGTAATTATTAGTCATAGAACAAATATTCATAATGAGAGTTGTACAGTTTAATTAGGTGTATCAGATGCTGCAATGATATTTCCAATATCTCTAATAGCTTTCGAGAAAATGAGGAGGAAAGTCATGATTTTATATAAATATTAAGTTTCATTTTACTGCGTAATTACTAGCCATAGAACAAATATTCATAATATGAGTTGTACAGTTTAATTAGATGTATCAGATGCTGCAATGATATTTCCAATATCTCTAATAGCTTTCGAGAAAATGAGGAGGAAAGTCATGTTTTTATATAAATATTAAGTTTCATTTTACTGCGTAATTATTAGTCATAGAACAAATATTCATAATATCAGTTGTACAGTTTAATTAGGATTATCAGATGCTGCAATGATATTTCCAATATCTCTAATAGTTTTCGAGAAAATGACGAGGAAAATCAGGTTTTTATATAAAAATACGGTTTTTATTTTACTGCGTAATTATTAGTCATAGAACAAATATTCATAATATCAGTTGTACAGTTGAATTAGGTGTATCAGATGATGCAATGATATTTCCAATATCTCTAATAGCTTTCGAGAAAACGAGGAAGAAAGAAATTTTAAAAAAAGTAAAATTCAGTATTTATTAGTACTAGTGAAAATATTCATAATGACAGTAGTAGATTTTAATCAGGTCTATCAGATGCTGCAATGATATTTCCAATATCTCTAATAGCTTTCGAGAAAATGAGGAGGAATGTCATGTTTTTTTATATAAATATATAGTTTAATTTTACTACGGAATTATTAGTCATAGAAGAAATATTCATAATGTCAGTTTTACAGTTGAATTAGGTCTATCAGATGCTGCAGTGATATTTCCAATATCTCTAATAGCTTTCGAGAAAATGAGGAGGAAAGTCATGTTTTTATATAAATATTAAGTTTCATTTTACTGCGTAATTATTAGCCATAGAACAAATATTCATAATATTAGTTGTATAGTTTAATTAGATGTATCAGATGCTGCAATGATATTTCCAATATCTCTAATAGCTTTCGAGAAAATGAGGAGGAAAGTCATGTTTTTATATAAATATTAAGTTTCATTTTACTGCGTAATTATTAGCCATAGAACAAATATTCATAATATGAGTTGTATAGTTTAATTAGATGTATCAGATGCTGTAATGATATTTCCAATATCTCTAATAGCTTTCGAGAAAATGAGGAAAGTCATGTTTTTATATAAATATTAAGTTTCATTTTACTGCGTAATTATTAGCCATAGAACAAATATTCATAATATGAGTTGTATAGTTTAATTAGATGTATCAGATGCTGCAATGATATTTCCAATATCTCTAATAGCTTTCGAGAAAATGAGGAGGAAAGTCATGTTTTTATATAAATATTAAGTTTCATTTTACTGCGTAATTATTAGCCATAGAACAAATATTCATAATATTAGTTGTATATATTAATTAGATGTATCAGATGCTGCAATGATATTTCCAATATCTCTAATAGCTTTCGAGAAAATGAGGAGGAAAGTCATGTTTTTATATAAATATTAAGTTTCATTTTACTGCGTAATTATTAGCCATAGAACAAATATTCATAATATGAGTTGTACAGTTTAATTAGATGTATCAGATGCTTTAATGATATTTCTAATATCTCTAATAGCTTTCGAGAAAATGAGGAGGAAAGTCATGTTTTTATATAAATATTAAGTTTCATTTTACTGCGTAATTATTAGTCATAGAACAAATATTCATAATATCAGTTGTACAGTTTAATTAGGTGTATCAGATGCTGCAATGATATTTTCAATATCTCTAATAGCTTTCGAGAAAATGACGAGGAAAATCATGTTTTTATTTAAAAATACGGTTTTTATTTTACTGCGTAATTATTAGTCATAGAACAAATATTCATAATATCAGTTATACAGTTGAATTAGGTGTATCAGATGATGCAATGATATTTCCAATATCTCTAATAGCTTTCGAGAAAACGAGGAAGAAAGAAATTTGAAAAAAAGTAAAATTCAGTATTTATTAGTATTAGTGAAAATATTCATAATGACAGTAGTAGATTTTAATCAGGTCTATCAGATGCTGCAATGATATTTCCAATATCTCTAATAGCTTTCGAGAAAATGAGGAGGAATGTCATGTTTTTTTATATAAATATATAGTTTCATTTTACTGCGTAATTATTACTCATAGAACAAATATTCATAATGTCAGTTTTACAGTTGAATTAGGTCTATCAGATGCTGCAGTGATATTTCCAATATCTCTAATAGCTTTCGAGAAAATGAGGAGGAAAATCATGTTTTTATATAAATATTAAGTTTCATTTTACTGCGTAATTATTAGTCATAGAACAAATATTCATAATGAGAGTTGTACAGTTTAATTAGGTGTATCAGATGCTGCAATGATATTTCTAATATCTCTAATAGCTTTCGAGAAAATGAGGAGGAAAGTCATGTTTTTATATAAATATTAAGTTTCATTTTACTGCGTAATTATTAGCCATAGAACAAATATTCATAATATGAGTTGTATAGTTTAATTAGATGTATCAGATGCTGCAATGATATTTCCAATATCTCTAATAGCTTTCGAGAAAATGAGGAGGAAAGTCATGTTTTTATATAAAAATTAAGTTTCATTTTACTGCGTAATTATTAGTCATAGAACAAATATTCATAATATCAGTTGTACAGTTTAATTAGGTGTATCAGATGCTGCAATGATATTTCCAATATCTCTAATAGCTTTCGAGAAAATGACGAGGAAAATCATGTTTTTATATAAAAATACGGTTTTTATTTTACTGCGTAATTATTAGTCATAGAACAAATATTCATAATATCAGTTGTACAGTTGAATTAGGTGTATCAGATGATGCAATGATATTTCCAATATCTCTAATAGCTTTCGAGAAAACGAGGAAGAAAGAAATTTAAAAAAAAGTAAAATTCAGTATATATTAGTAGTAGTGAAAATATTCATAATGACAGTAGTAGATTTTAATCAGGTCTATCAGATGCTGCAATGATATTTCCAATATCTCTAATAGCTCTCGAGAAAATGAGGAGGAATGTCATGTTTTTTTATATAAATATATAGTTTAATTTTACTACGTAACTATTAGTCATAGAACAAATATTCATAATGTCAGTTTTACAGTTGAATTAGGTCTATCAGATGCTGCAGTGATATTTCCAATATCTCTAATAGCTTTCGAGAAAATGAGGAGGAAAATCATGTTTTTATATAAATATTAAGTTTCATTTTACTGCGTAATTATTAGTCATAGAACAAATATTCATAATGAGAGTTGTACAGTTTAATTAGGTGTATCAGATGCTGCAATGATATTTCCAATATCTCTAATAGCTTTCGAGAAAATGAGGAGGAAAGTCATGTTTTTATATAAATATTAAGTTTCATTTTACTGCGTAATTATTAGCCATAGAACAAATATTCATAATATGAGTTGTATAGTTTAATTAGATGTATCAGATGCTGCAATGATATTTCCAATATCTCTAATAGCTTTCGAGAAAATGAGGAGGAAAGTCATGTTTTTATATAAATATTAAGTTTCATTTTACTGCGTAATTATTAGTCATAGAACAAATATTCATAATATCAGTTGTACAGTTTAATTAGGTTTATCAGATGCTGCAATGATATTTCCAATATCTCTAATAGCTTTCGAGAAAATGACGAGGAAAATCATGTTTTTATATAAAAATACGGTTTTTATTTTACTGCGTAATTATTAGTCATAGAACAAATATTCATAATATCAGTTGTACAGTTGAATTAGGTGTATCAGATGATGCAATGATATTTCCAATATCTCTAATAGCTTTCGAGAAAACGAGGAAGAAAGAAATTTAAAAAAAAGTAAAATTCAGTATTTATTAGTACTAGTGAAAATATTCATAATGACAGTAGTAGATTTTAATCAGGTCTATCAGATGCTGCAATGATATTTCCAATATCTCTAATAGCTTTCGAGAAAATGAGGAGGAATGTCATGTTTTTTTATATAAATATATAGTTTCATTTTACTGCGGAATTATTAGTCATAGAAGAAATATTCATAATGTCAGTTTTACAGTTGAATTAGGTCTATCAGATGCTGCAGTGATATTTCCAATATCTCTAATAGCTTTCGAGAAAATGAGGAGGAAAGTCATGTTTTTATATAAATATTAAGTTTCATTTTACTGCGTAATTATTAGCCATAGAACAAATATTCATAATATGAGTTGTATAGTTTAATTAGATGTATCAGATGCTGCAATGATATTTCCAATATCTCTAATAGCTTTCGAGAAAATGAGGAGGAAAGTCATGTTTTTATATAAATATTAAGTTTCATTTTACTGCGTAATTATTAGCCATAGAACAAATATTCATAATATGAGTTGTATAGTTTAATTAGATGTATCAGATGCTGTAATGATATTTCCAATATCTCTAATAGCTTTCGAGAAAATGAGGAGGAAAGTCATGTTTTTATATAAATATTAAGTTTCATTTTACTGCGTAATTATTAGCCATAGAACAAATATTCATAATATGAGTTGTATAGTTTAATTAGATGTATCAGATGCTGCAATGATATTTCCAATATCTCTAATAGCTTTCGAGAAAATGAGGAGGAAAGTCATGTTTTTATATAAATATTAAGTTTCATTTTACTGCGTAATTATTAGCCATAGAACAAATATTCATAATATGAGTTGTATAGTTTAATTAGATGTATCAGATGCTGCAATGATATTTCCAATATCTCTAATAGCTTTCGAGAAAATGAGGAGGAAAGTCATGTTTTTATATAAATATTAAGTTTCATTTTACTGCGTAATTATTAGCCATAGAACAAATATTCATAATATGAGTTGTATAGTTTAATTAGATGTATCAGAATCTGTAATGATATTTCCAATATCTCTAATAGCTTTCGAGAAAATGAGGAGGAAAGTCATGTTTTTATATAAATATTAAGTTTTATTTTACTGCGTAATTATTAGTCATAGAAAAAATATTCATAATATCAGTTGTACAGTTTAATTAGGTGTGTCAGATGCTGCAATGATATTTCCAATATCTCTAATAGCTTTCGAGAAAATGACGAGGAAAATCATGTTTTTATTTAAAAATACGGTTTTTATTTTACTGCGTAATTATTAGTCATAGAACAAATATTCATAATATCAGTTGTACAGTTGAATTAGGTGTATCAGATGATGCAATGATATTTCCAATATCTCTAATAGCTTTCGAGAAAACGAGGAAGAAAGAAATTTAAAAAAAAGTAAAATTCAGTATTTATTAGTACTAGTGAAAATATTCATAATGACAGTAGTAGATTTTAATCAGGTCTATCAGATGCTGCAATGATATTTCCAATATCTCTAATAGCTTTCGAGAAAATGAGGAGGAATGTCATGTTTTTTTTATATAAATATATAGTTTCATTTTACTGCGTAATTATTAGTCATAGAACAAATATTCATAATGTCAGTTTTACAGTTGAATTAGGTCTATCAGATGCGTCAGTGATATTTCCAATATCTCTAATAGCTTTCGAGAAAATGAGGAGGAAAATCATGTTTTTATATAAATATTAAGTTTCATTTTACTGCGTAATTATTAGTCATAGAACAAATATTCATAATGAGAGTTGTACAGTTTAATTAGGTGTATCAGATGCTGCAATGATATTTCCAATATCTCTAATAGCTTTCGAGAAAATGAAGAGGAAAGTCATCTTTATATATAAATATTAAGTTTCATTTTACTGCGTAATTATTAGCCATAAAACAAATATTCATAATATGAGTTGTATAGTTTAATTAGATGTATCAGATGCTGCAATGATATTTCCAATATCTCTAATAGCTTTCGAGAAAATGAGGAGGAAAGTCATGTTTTTATATAAATATTAAGTTTCATTTTACTGCGTAATTATTAGTCATAGAACAAATATTCATAATATCAGTTGTACAGTTTAATTAGGTTTATCAGATGCTGCAATGATATTTCCAATATCTCTAATAGCTTTCGAGAAAATGACGAGGAAAATCATGTTTTTATATAAAAATACGGTTTTTATTTTACTGCGTAATTATTAGTCATAGAACAAATATTCATAATATCAGTTGTACAGTTGAATTAGGTGTATCAGATGATGCAATGATATTTCCAATATCTCTAATAGCTTTCGAGAAAACGAGGAAGAAAGAAATTTAAAAAAAAGTAAAATTCAGTATTTATTAGTACTAGTGAAAATATTCATAATGACAGTAGTATATTTTAATCAGGTCTATCAGATGCTGCAATGATATTTCCAATATCTCTAATAGCTTTCGAGAAAATGAGGAGGAATGTCATGTTTTTTTATATAAATATATAGTTTCATTTTACTGCGGAATTATTAGTCATAGAAGAAATATTCATAATGTCAGTTTTACAGTTGAATTAGGTCTATCAGATGCTGCAGTGATATTTCCAATATCTCTAATAGCTTTCGAGAAAATGAGGAGGAAAGTCATGTTTTTATATAAATATTAAGTTTCATTTTACTGCGTAATTATTAGCCATAGAACAAATATTCATAATATTAGTTGTATAGTTTAATTAGATGTATCAGATGCTGCAATGATATTTCCAATATCTCTAATAGCTTTCGAGAAAATGAGGAGGAAAGTCATGTTTTTATATAAATATTAAGTTTCATTTTACTGCGTAATTATTAGCCATAGAACAAATATTCATAATATGAGTTGTATAGTTTAATTAGATGTATCAGATGCTGCAATGATATTTCCAATATCTCTAATAGCTTTCGAGAAAATGAGGAGGAAAGTCATGTTTTTATATAAATATTAAGTTTCATTTTACTGCGTAATTATTAGCCATAGAACAAATATTCATAATATGAGTTGTATAGTTTAATTAGATGTATCAGATGCTGTAATGATATTTCCAATATCTCTAATAGCTTTCGAGAAAATGAGGAGGAAAGTCATGTTTTTATATAAATATTAAGTTTCATTTTACTGCGTAATTATTAGCCATAGAACAAATATTCATAATATGAGTTGTATAGTTTAATTAGATGTATCAGATGCTGCAATGATATTTCCAATATCTCTAATAGCTTTCGAGAAAATGAGGAGGAAAGTCATGTTTTTATATAAATATTAAGTTTCATTTTACTGCGTAATTATTAGCCATAGAACAAATATTCATAATATGAGTTGTATAGTTTAATTAGATGTATCAGATGCTGCAATGATATTTCCAATATCTCTAATAGCTTTCGAGAAAATGAGGAGGAAAGTCATGTTTTTATATAAATATTAAGTTTCATTTTACTGCGTAATTATTAGCCATAGAACAAATATTCATAATATGAGTTGTATAGTTTAATTAGATGTATCAGATGCTGTAATGATATTTCCAATATCTCTAATAGTTTTCGAGAAAATGAGGAGGAAAGTCATGTTTTTATATAAATATTAAGTTTCATTTTACTGCGTAATTATTAGTCATAGAACAAATATTTATAATATCAGTTGTACAGTTTAATTAGGTGTGTCAGATGCTGCAATGATATTTCCAATATCTTTAATAGCTTTCGAGAAAATGACGAGGAAAATCATGTTTTTATTTAAAAATACGGTTTTTATTTTACTGCATAATTATTAGTCATAGAACAAATATTCATAATATCAGTTGTACAGTTGAATTAGGTGTATCAGATGATGCAATGATATTTCCAATATCTCTAATAGCTTTCGAGAAAACGAGGAAGAAAGAAATTTAAAAAAAAGTAAAATTCAGTATTTATTAGTACTAGTGAAAATATTCATAATGACAGTAGTAGATTTTAATCAGGTCTATCAGATGCTGCAATGATATTTCCAATATCTCTAATAGCTTTCGAGAAAATGAGGAGGAATGTCATGTTTTTTATATAAATATATAGTTTCATTTTACTGCGTAATTATTAGTCATAGAACAAATATTCATAATGTCAGTTTTACAGTTGAATTAGGTCTATCAGATGCGTCAGTGATATTTCCAATATCTC
>JAPQNM010000015.1:3206723-3226723 GCA_029783475.1 Metacarcinus magister
ATATTTATTTTTTATCATTAATATTTATTTTTAACATTAATATTTATTTTTATCATTAATATTTATTTTTTATCATTAATATTTATTTTATCATCATTATTTATTTTTTTCATTATTTATTTTTATCATCAATATTTATTTTTATCATCAATATTTATTTTCATCATTAATATTTATTCTTATCATTAATATTTATTTTTTATCATTATTATTTATTTTTATCATTATTATTTATTTGTATCATTAATATTTATTTTTATCATAATATATATTTTTATCATTAATATTTATTTTTATCATTAATATTTATTTTATCATTAATATTTATTTTTATCATTATATTTATTTTTATCATTAATATTTATTTTTCATCATTAATATTTATTTTTATCATTAATATTTATTTTTATCATTAATATTTATTTTTATCATTAATATTTATTTTTATCATTAATATTTATTTTATCATTAATATTTATTTTTATCATTAATATTTATTTTTATCATTAATATTTATTTTTATCATTAATATTTATTTTTATCATTAATATTTATTTTTATCATTAATATTTATTTTTATCATTAATATTTATTTTTATCATTAATATTTATTTTTATCATTAATATTTATTTTTATCATTAATATTTATTTTTATCATTATTATTTATTTTTATCATTAATATTTATTTTTATCATTAATATTTATTTTTATCATTAATATTTATTTTTATCATCATTATTTATTTTTATCATTAATATTTATTTTTTATCATTAATATTTATTTTTATCATTAATATTTATTTTTATCATTAATATTTATTTTTATCATTAATATTTATTTTTATCATTAATATTTATTTTATCATTAATATTTATTTTTATCATTAATATTTATTTTTATCATTAATATTTATTTTTATCATTAATATTTATTTTTATCATCATATTTATTTTTATCATCATATTTATTTTTATCATCATTATTTATTTTTATCATTAATATTTATTTTTATCGTTAATATTTATTTTTATCATCAATATTTATTTTTATCATTAATATATATTTTTATCATAAAATATATTTTTATCATTAATATTTATTTTTATCATTAATATTTATTTTTATCATTAATATTTATTTTTATCATTAATATTTATTTTTATCATTAATATTTATTTTATCATTAATATTTATTTTTATCATTATTATTTTTATCATTATATTTATTTTTATCATTAATATTTATTTTTATCATTAATATTTATTTTTATCATTAATATTTATTTTTATCATTAATATTTATTTTTATCATTAATATTTATTTTTATCATTAATATTTATTTTTATCATTAATATTTATTTTTATCATTAATATTTATTTTTATCATTAATATTTATTTTTATCATTAATATTTATTTTTATCATTAATATTTATTTTTATCATTAATATTTATTTTTATCATTAATATTTATTTTTATCATTAATATTTATTTTTATCATAATATTTATTTTTATCATTAATATTTATTTTTATCATTAATATTTATTTTTATCATTAATATTTATTTTTATCATTAATATTTATTTTTATCATTAATATTTATTTTTATCATTAATATTTATTTTTATCATTAATATTTATTTTTATCATTAATATTTATTTTTATCATTAATATTTATTTTTATCATTAATATTTATTTTTATCATTAATATTTATTTTTATCATTAATATTTATTTTTATCATCATATTTATTTTTATCATCATATTTATTTTATCATTAATATTTATTTTTATCATTAATATTTATTTTTATCATCAATATTTATTTTTATCATAATATTTATTTTTATCATTAATATTTATTTTTATCATTAATATTTATTTTTATCATTAATATTTATTTTTATCATTAATATTTATTTTTATCATTATATTTATTTTTATCATTAATATTTATTTTATCATTATATTTATTTTTATCATTAATATTTATTTTTATCATTAATATTTATTTTTATCATTAATATTTATTTGTATCATTAATATTTATTTTTATCATTAATATTTATTTTTATCATTAATATTTATTTTTATCATTATATTTATTTTTATCATTAATATTTATTTTTATCATTAATATTTATTTTTATCATTAATATTTATTTTTATCATTAATATTTATTTTTATCATTAATATTTATTTTTATCATTAATATTTATTTTTATCATTAATATTTATTTTTATCATTAATATTTATTTTTATCATTAATATTTATTTTTATCATTAATATTTATTTTTATCATTAATATTTATTTTTATCATTATTATTTATTTTTATCATTAATATTTATTTTTATCATTAATATTTATTTTTATCATTAATATTTATTTTTATCATTAATATTTATTTTTATCATTAATATTTATTTTTATCATTAATATTTATTTTTATCATTAATATTTATTTTTATCATTAATATTTATTTTTATCATTAATATTTATTTTTATCATTAATATTTATTTTTATCATTAATATTTATTTTTATCATTAATATTTATTTTTATCATTAATATTATTTTTATCATTAATATTTATTTTTATCATTAATATTTTTTTATCATTAATATTTATTTTTATCATTAATATTTATTTTTATCATTAATATTTATTTTTATCATTAATATTTATTTTTATCATTATATTTATTTTTATCATTAATATTTATTTTATCATTAATATTTATTTTTATCATTAATATTTATTTTTATCATTAATATTTATTTTTATCATTAATATTTATTTTTATCATTAATATTTATTTTTATCATTAATATTTATTTTTATCATTAATATTTATTTTTATCATTAATATTTATTTTTATCATTAATATTTATTTTTATCATTAATATTTATTTTTATCATTAATATTATTTTTATCATTAATATTTATTTTTATCATTAATATTTATTTTTATCATTAATATTTATTTTTATCATTAATATTTATTTTTATCATTAATATTTATTTTTATCATTAATATTTATTTTTATCATTAATATTTATTTTTATCATTAATATTTATTTTTATCATTAATATTTATTTTTATCATTAATATTATTTTTATCATTAATATTTATTTTTATCATTAATATTTATTTTATCATTAATATTTATTTTTATCATAATATTTATTTTTATCATTAATATTTATTTTTATCATTAATATTTATTTTTATCATCATATTTATTTTTATCATTAATATTTATTTTTATCATTATATTTATTTTTATCAATATTTATTTTTATCATTAATATTTATTTTTATCATTAATATTTATTTTTATCATTAATATTTATTTTTATCATTAATATTTATTTTTATCATTAATATTTATTTTTATCATTAATATTTATTTTTATCATTAATATTTATTTTTATCATTAATATTTATTTTGTATCATTAATATTTATTTTTATCATTAATATTTATTTTTATCATTAATATTTATTTTTATCATTAATATTTATTTTTATCATTAATATTTATTTTTATCATTAATATTTATTTTTATCATTAATATTTATTTTTATCATTAATATTTATTTTTATCATTAATATTTATTTTTATCATTAATATTTATTTTTATCATTAATATATATTTTTATCATTAATATTTATTTTTATCATTATATTTATTTTTATCATTAATATTTATTTTTATCATTAATATTTATTTTTATCATTAATATTTATTTTTATCATTAATATTTATTTTTATCATTAATATTTATTTTTATCATTAATATTTATTTTTATCATTAATATTTATTTTTATCATTAATATTTATTTTTATCATTAATATTTATTTTTATCATTAATATTTATTTTTATCATTAATATTTATTTTTATCATTAATATTTATTTTATCATTAATATTTATTTTTATCATTAATATTTATTTTTATCATTAATATTTATTTTTATCATTAATATTTATTTTTATCATTATATTTATTTTTATCATTAATATTTATTTTTATCATTAATATTTATTTTTATCATAATATTTATTTTTATCATTAATATTTATTTTTATCATTAATATTTATTTTTATCATTAATATTTATTTTTATCATTAATATTTATTTTTATCATTAATATTTATTTTTATCATTAATATTTATTTTTATCATTAATATTTATTTTTATCATTATATTATTTTTATCATTAATATTTATTTTTATCATTATATTTATTTTTATCATTAATATTTATTTTTATCATTAATATTTATTTTTATCATTAATATTTATTTTTATCATTAATATTTATTTTTATCATTAATATTATTTTTATCATTAATATTTATTTTTATCATTAATATTTATTTTTATCATTAATATTTATTTTTATCATTAATATTTATTTTTATCATTATTATTTATTTTTATCATTGATATTTATTTTTATCATTGATATTTATTTCTATCATTAATATTTATTTTTATCATTAATATTTATTTTTATCATTATTATTTATTTTTATCATTGATATTTATTTTTATCATTGATATTTATTTTTATCATTAATATTTATATTTATCATTAATATTTATTTTTATCATTAATATTTATTTTTATCATTAATATTTATTTTTATCATTAATATTTATTTTTATCATTAATAAGAAAAATTTTAATAAAATCATAATTATTTTAAAAATCCATAAATCGAACACTTAGAAAAGTCCTCGGCAGTGTAAGGGTTAATACTGGCAATAAGTTATGTTTAACCTGCCATTACCACCGAAACGAAGGATGCGAGGGGATTTCATTGCAATGTTCAAGATAATCAAAGGATTCGATAATATCAATACAGAAGATTACATATAACAAGAAGACATCATTTTTTTAAGATTACTGGTAAAAGATTCACATCAAACAAAGCCAAGCACTTCTTTTTCAATCGGATCGTTAACGTTTGGAACTCCCTGCCCGCCAATGTCGTCGACAGTTAAACAATTACTACGTTCAAAAATAGACTTGACAAATATTTAGAAGCCAATCCACAGCTAAAATACTATCCGTTAACGTAGCAAACTTTGAGTAAGTTCATCCTGATGTACCTAACTTTCGAAATGTCGATTCAAAAGACGTCGCTAGTGGCCTGACATCGCTTGCCAGGAAGTAGTGGTAGTGACAGTAGTGACAGTCTGGTCTTGGTTGGCCTTCCTTTCCCTGCCAGCCATGGCTGGGGAGAGAAGCCTTCACCCTTACTATCCTGTATCCTTCACTCTAGACTAGATAGTGTACTCACAAACAGCCTCGTAAGGGCCAGCAGGCCTGTTGCTGTTTGTTCTCCATATGTGTTCCTATGTGTTCCTCCTCCTCCCTTTCCTGCTTTCTTCCACTTTTTATTTTATTTTCCTGGTATTTGACATTGCTCCTCCTCCTCCTCCTCTTCCTCCTCCTCCTCCTCCTCCTCCTCCTCCTCCTCCTCCTCCTCCTCCTCCTCCTCCTCCTCCTCCTTACCTTACCTCACCTCACCTCATCTTACCTCACCTAATCTCACCTAACCTAACCTAACCTTACCTCACCTCACCTTTCATCCAACAGACAGGGGCCCGCCGTGACCTTAGCTGCAGACGATGGGGAAGGTCCTCTCTACAACACTTCCCTCTCCCTCCTACCTGAGCTTCCCCTCGCCTCCCCGCACTCCCCGCAACACCCTGAAGAAGGCCTCACCGTGGGGGGCACACCGGAGTACCTGGCGCTCAGTGTGTTGAGTGTACGAGGTGATTACTTTGACGGTACGTATTCACCTCTATTTACCTGTCTAATGGATGAATTTACCTGTGTCTACCTGTCTATATACCTGTTTAGTTCATTAATTGATAAATGTAATGTCTGTGTTGTCAAAATAACATGATTTCAGCCAAGAATTCAAATAGGTGTGAAACATTAGTTAGGTTAGGTTAGGTTAGGAAGGTTTTGTTAATATTTCAACACAACTCATGAAAATTGTTACCAAGGTGTTCACGGTCATGCTAATTATGAATCTGGAATTAGTTTTGTCATTACTATAATATTTGGATTTTCCATTTTGTGGCCCGTAAATTCCACCAGAATTGAGGTCAAAAAAGGTTTTCCCATTTTACTACGTAAATATTAGTCCTACAGGAATATTGTATAGAAGTAAAGTTGTGGAGTTTGATAATGTATATCTCATATAGTCATCAGCTTTTCAATAACTCTAATACCTATGAAGAAAATACAAATTTTATGAAGGAAATGAATGCATAATACTTTACACTCCTACATCTATAATTACATTCCAATTACATTTTATTATAGCTCAATTGAACGAAAATCTCCTGCTCTTTCGTTTATATTCCATACATTTTTTACGTAAGCCCCATACATTTCGAGTTATTTCAAAATATGTGATTTATCTAAAAAATTCTAAGGGTGTACCCTACAAAATTTCATGTAAATTTCCACACCTCCGAATCTCATGAAAATTGTTACCAAGGTGTTCTCGGTCATGCTGAACACGAATCTGGAATTAGTTTTGTCATTACTATAATATTTTGTATTTTCCATTTTGTGGCCCGTAAATTCCACCAGAAATTAGGTCGAAAAAGTTTTTACCAATTTTACTACGTAAATATTAGTCCTACAAGAAAGTTGCATATATATAAAGTTGTGGAGTTTGATCATGTCTATCTCATAGCGTCGTCATCTTTCCAATAACTCTAATACTTATGAAGAAAATTTAAATTATGTGAAAGATATTATTGTATAATACTTTACACTCCTACATCTATAATTACTTTCCAATTCCATGTTACTATAGCTTACTAGAACGGGCGTCTCCTGTTCTTTCTTTTATAATATAGACGTTTTTTACGTAAGCCCCATACATTTCGAGTTATTTCAAAATATATGATTTATGTAAAAAAATTCTAAGGGTGTACCCTACAAAATTTCATGAAAATTTCCACACCTCCGAATCTCATGAAAATTGGTACAATGATGTTTTCGGTCATGCTGAACACGAATCTGGACTTATTTTCCTGATTACTATAATATCAAACTGTATTTCACCCTTGCTTGCCTAATAACAATAATGAAATAACCATTATTTAACTTTACTGGCTGATGCTGGTCTCATATCACTAAAATACATAGAGATGACCTACCTAACCTAAATCTACACAATATAACGTATTAGTGGTATTCAGTTTCCATATCTTGAAAGTCCTCATTACGTACCTGTTTATCTGCCTTTATATATACCTGTGTAATTAATTAATCGATAAACCCAATTAGTGTAACTTAATTAATGTCACCTTTAATTGTCCTCATTAGGGTGTTTGGATGACCTCAGGATCTCTGGACACAGCCTCCCCCTCCCCCCCGCCTCCAACTCCTCGTCGTGGGGGGAGGTGAGGGGCTATCAGGGGGTGGAGAGGGGGTGTGCGGCCCCTCCTGTGTGTGCTAATGTCACCTGCCCACCTCCCTTCACCTGTGTGGATACCTGGAGGAACTATCATTGCGGGTATGTATGTATGTATGTATGTATGTATCTCTCTCTCTCTCTCTCTCTCTCTCTCTCTCTCTCTCTCTCTCTCTCTCTCTCTCTCTCTCTCTCTCTCTCTCTCTCTCTCTCTCTCTCATGAAAAAAAGCTTCAATTAATCGGTTCATTTCACATCCCATCCGGTCCGTAGCCTCGTTGTACCGGATCCGGACATTATATTGCATGGACATGAACCGAACCGACTATATACGTACAATTGTTTCCTATTACAGGTGTGGCGCCGGACAGGTGTTGGCGAGGGGGGGCGGGTCTTGTCAGCCTCTAGACCAGTGTGTGTTCAGCCCTTGTTTGAACGGAGGCACCTGCTACTCCCCACACCTAGGTAAACATTCTCTCTCTCTCTCTCTCTCTCTCTCTCTCTCTCTCTCTCTCTCTGTCTCTCTGTCTCTCTCTCTCTCTCTCTCTCTCTCTCTCTCTCTCTCTCTCTCTCTCTCTCTCTCTCTCTCTCTCTCTCTCTCTCTCGTTCCTCAATTCTTAGGTAAGTTCATTAACCCTTACACTGCCGTCTACAGCAATTGCTGTAAACCAAATTATTAATTGTACCGACAAATTGGCAACTACCGGGCATGCAAGCATTAACCACGCCCCTTTTCAAACCAGTCACACCCCATCTGTATGTATATATATATATATATATATATATATATATATATATATATATATAAATATATATATATATAAATATATATATATATATATATATATATATATATATATATATATGTATATATATATATATATATATATATATATATATATATATATATATATATATGTATATATATATCTTATCTTACTTTTATTTTATTTTCTCATTTATTTTTCTTTCTTTTCTATCTTTTGTTTGTGTTCGTATCTTTTATCTGATTTGTTCTTATCTACATGCTTCCTTATCTTGTTATCTTATGTTATTCATCTCTCTTATTATTTCTTTATATCTTTATTTTACTTTCTACGTCTTAATTTTCTGATTCTGAAGATAAAGGAGAGAGAGAGACCCCAGTCCATTCTCTCTCTCTCTCTCTCTCTCTCTCTCTCTCTCTCTCTCTCTCTCTCTCTCTCTCTCTCTCTCTCTCTCTCTCTCTCTCTCTCTCTCTCTCTCTCTCTCTCTCCTCTCTCTCTCTCTCCTCTCTCTCTCTCTCTCTCTCTCTCTCTCTCTCTCTCTCTCTCTCTCTCTCTCTCTCTCTCTCTCTCTCTCTCTCTCTCTCTCTCTCTCTCTCTCTCTCTCCCTAGTGCTGTCAAGGGGTGTGCTAACGACCTAACGACCTAATTGCCTCGTCTCTTTAACACTGTCTCTCCACGTGTTACTACCGAACGTTCCTAACACAAATAGCTTTTACTCTATTTTTCCCTCTCTATTTTCCTCTCTCTCTCTCTCTCTCTCTCTCTCTCTCTCTCTCTCTCTCTCTCTCTCTCTCTCTCTCTCTCTCTCTCTCTCTCTCTCTCTCTCTCTCTCTCTCTCTACAATTAGAATACAGGTACTTGAGGGCGTGTGGGGGGAAGGGGGATAGAAGCAGGGTGTGGGCGTGTGGGGTAAGGGGGTAGAGGTAGGGTGTGGGCGTGGGGGGTAAGGGGGTAGAGGTAGGGTGTGGGCGTGTGACTAGGAGACGCGGACCTCTCAAAAAAAAGGTTTCTTGGAAGGGAAAAAAATCTCAAAGGCCAAGACGCCGCTGGGGGAGGAAGAGGAGGAGGAGAGTGAAAGAGGAAGGAGAGAAAGGAATACAGTGAAGAAGAATGGAAGGAAAAGGATGAAGAGGAAGGATGGAATTAGGAAAGAGAGAGAGAGAGAGAGAGGTAGTAGTAATCACACACACACACACACACACACACACACTTAGTCATAGTAATGTACAATATTTTCATTCAAACTGTACAATATTTAATTTCATCCTAACATCGTATTCCATCGTATATTTCAAACCTATTCTATTATTATTATTATTATTATCATTATTATTACTTTTGCTCTTCAGGCAACGAGTATTTTCATGTTAGTTCAATTTTTTTTTTTTTCTTCAGTTAAACACTATATTCAGAAATCATAGTTTAATATCATCAATTTTAGGAACGGAGATTGTACGTTTGTAAAGCAGAATGTATGACGTAGTTTAGTTTAGTTTAGTTTAGTTAAGAGCGAGTGAGAAATGCGGAGTTAGTTTGAAATACGTTATATATGGAAAAAATAAGAGTAATCAAGTATAATGAAATAAGCTTTGATGAGAGGAGAGAATGGAACATATTGTAAGGCTCTCTCTCTCTCTCTCTCTCTCTCTCTCTCTCTCTCTCTCTCTCTCTCTCTCTCTCTCTCTCTCTCTCTCTCTCTCTCTCTCTCTCTCTCTCTCTTCTCCCTATTTTCATTCCCTTGTTCTTTCCTTCCTTTCCTCCTACTCCTCCTCCACAGCTTCATTTCTCCCTGAGGCTAATGTTTCCTCCTCTCCTTCCTTCCTCCCTTCCTTCCTTCCTCCCTTCCTCCCTTCCTCCCCTTATCCCCTCAGGTATCATTTTATTTGTGTATATATTGATTTGCTATCTAAAACCTACCATTATCTCCTATTTCCTTATCGTTAACATGTTTATATATTTTTGTTCTTCAACAGGTGGGTTTGTTTGCACTTGCGAGGCGGGATTCAGCGGTCGTCACTGTCACCTTCCTTACCCCGAGGACCCTTCTCTCAAACTGTCCTTAGGGGCTTTACTAGCGGTGATAGTTTGGTGTACCTTTCTGATGTGTAAGTACTGAGATGGGAGAGTGAGGGAGGGAGGGAGAGTGGTGATGGTTAGGGTGATTAAGGTAGGTAGGTGTGTGTGTGTGTGTGTTGCAAGGTGGTGTTCCTATGTGTATTTTTTCTCTTATTTGTATTTGGCAGTGTGTGTGTGTGTGTGTGTGTGTGTTTGTAGTTAAATTAGTAGAAGTAATAATTGTTGTAGTAGTTGTAGTAATAGGGTTTTTCTAAGTATTAGTGATAGTTTCATTATTATCTACGCCACTCTTATTAATCTTTTCTCTTCTCTTTTATATACATAATTTTTCTCCCCAAACACACAATATACACACACCACTTCAAGAAAACGATACAACTAAACGATAAAAACGAACTATAACATTCATAATAATAATGATAACAAGAAGTGTTATAATGTATCTTTTCCCCGACAGAAAAAAAAAAAGAACAATAGGTCACAATAAACTTATAATTTAATCAAAGTGTTAATAATTCATTATCTTTCAAGGACTCGATACCAGAGGAAGATGATAATGATAAGGAAGTTTCAGCTAACAACAATAAACGGGATATGAGAGAGAGAGAGAGAGAGAGTGTTCGTGGAAGTGTTGTAATTTCAAACAGCATCAAGTTTGTTATATATATACAGAGTGTGTGTGTATGTGCTTGTGTGCGTGAAATAAGAACACACGTTTCAAAATATATAGACAAACTCAATGAACAGAGTTAAAAGTTCTGTTTTAAGTAGCGTGAAACTGTTGAAAGGTCATGCACGAGGCTTAGAGAGAGAGAGAGAGAGAGAGAGAGAGAGAGAGAGAGAAGGGGAGAGGGAGAGAGAGAATTTTATACTGCCAGTTAAAAAGTTACATTTCAAACACAAACAGTCACTGCACTTAACAGGAACACAACTCTCTCTCTCTCTCTCTCTCTCTCTCTCTCTCTCTCTCTCTCTCTCTCTCTCTCTCTCTCTCTCTCTCTCTCTCTCTCTCTCTCTCTCTCTCTCTCTCTCTCTCTCTCTCTCTCTCTCTCTCTCTCTCTCTCAGCAACGCAATATAACTCTTCCTATTTTGAAAACTATCCATATATTTTTTTTAATAATAATAATAATAATAATGAAAACGATTATAATATTTTTCTTTCAATTCCAAACTTCAGAAACATGGATACAAGAACCACACGGAAAAGTTCTTTTGAAACACTTATAAAACTTGAATCAAACGAGAATATTATGGGCGGAAATATTATATTCCTCTCTCTCTCTCTCTCTCTCTCTCTCTCTCTCTCTCTCTCTCTCTCTCTCTCTCTCTCTCTCTCTCTCTCTCTCTCTCTCTCTCTCTCTCTCCTGAAGGCGTCGAGGAGATAAACAAAGCGAGAGAGAGAGAGAGAGAGAGAGAGTTAGCAACGTCAGCAGTCAGCATAAATAACAGAACAAAACTGACACTGAAAGAGGAGGAGGAGAAGGGAAGTAGTGGTGTTGCAGAAAGAGGAGGAGGAGGAGGAAGAGGAAGAGGAAGAGGAAGTAAAATAAAATGTTTTAAGAAAAGATTGGTACAAACTTTGCACATAAGGAGGAGAGGAGGCGCGTCTGTGCATAGCGAGACATTTTTGTTGTGTCTAGTGAAGAGGAGGAGGAGGAGGAGGAGGAGGTAGGAGGCAAGAGGCAGGTGAGAGAGAGAGAGAGAGAGAGATGCAAGGACTACTGTTATATTTACTATGAATATTCTGTTGCATTGTCTTTGCTACACTATAAATGCAAGTAGTAATAATAATAATAACTATATATGTACATCTATCTATCTATCTATCTATCTAGTATCTATTTATACCTGTTAATAGCATCACAATTAACTTTTTCCTACTTGAATCGCACCTGTCCACCTGTTAATTAGTGCCCCAGGTGTTGTTGAAGGTGATTCGCTCGTTATGAAGTCCTACCAAACTATTTGTCATTGTATTATATTGTTTAATGTTGAGGAAGAGATATAGTTTTTTTTTATAGTATCGTATATTATTACTACTATTAATTTTTCTACTACTATTGCTACTGTTACTTCTACTACTACTACTACTACTACTACTACTACTACTACTACTACTTCTACTACTACTACTACTACTACTACTACTACTACTGCTGCTGCTACTTGCCACCTGTAGACACTCAAACAAACAGTAAATAAAACAAACTCTCAGTGCGCAGGTAAACATTGGAATTAGTTATTAAATGTTGTGACAAATTGTAGCATGCATGTAAGTGTTGCGTGTGTGTGTGTGTGTGTGTGTGTGTATGTGTGTGTGTGTGTGTGTGTGTGTGTAACTTACCTAACCTTACCGTACCTTCCCTTCCCTTCCTTCCTCGTCAGTTCTCGTGGGTGCCTTCCTCCTCCACCAGCACCACCGCCGCGCCGCCGCCGTCAGGAGAGGCTCAGGCAGTGTGACAAAAGAGGAAGCCCACACCCTAAGAGAGGCCGCCCATGCTCCCGCCCCCACCACGCCCGCACACACGCCCAACCTCCTGGAAATGCAGCTGCTCAAACCCCCGAAAAGTAATGGCCAACCTGCGTGGACCAGGAACCCTAATATTGCAGGTGTGTTTGGGGTTACCTGTAGTAGTAGTAGTAGTAGTAATAGTAGTAGTAGTAATAGTAATAGTAAGAATTAAAGTATTGCTAATGATAACAATGATAAAATGACAGTAACAACACCCAATAATTCTAAACCATTCCTCCCCTTCCCTCCCTACCCCTCCTTCCCTCCTTTCCTCCCTTCCTTCCTCCCTTCCCTCCCTCCACCACCCCCACCTTCAGATGTGGACGTGTTACAAGTGGACGCCACCTCCATCACCAGTAGTGGGGGAGAGGACCACCCCCGCCCCACCCCAATCTGCCCCGCCTCCTCCACCTCGTCCGGGGCGGGGAGGGGCAAGGGGACAGGCGGGGGGCATCAACCTCAGCCCGGGGACGACCTTAGGAATTACGCCTACGAAGGGGATGGGTCCTCGCCTGGTTCTCTGTCCTCGTGTTAGTAGAGAGAGAGAGAGAGACTAAAAAAAAAAAAATTGTATAGATTAAGCAGATTTTCTTTTACGATTAGTTACGAAAAAAAGAGTTTAAAAAAAAAATTGAAAAAGGAAAATTAACAGAACGAAGCATTTTCTTTTTATTTTGTATACGTAATTCATAATAATAATAATAATAATAATAACAATAATAACAATAACAATAACACATTCTTCCCTCAGGTCTAGAAAGTTGCAGTGGAAGCGGGAAATTCTTAGACGGTTTCTGCGAGGTTGCCCACTTACTAGAATCCTGGGACTCCACCACCACCACCACCACCACCACCACCACCACCACCACCACCACCACCACCACCACCACCACCACCACCTCCACCTCCTCCTCGGGCAGCCTAAGGACCAATCAAAAGCGGGATAAATCTCTACCAATCACAAACATCCTCAGCGATCCTCACGTTTCTATTGGTTCCTCGTGTGAGATTGAACAGCCAATGGGCGTGTCGGATTCTTCTCTTCCTTCTCTTCCTTCTCCTCCTCCCCCCCCTCCTCTTCTTCCTCTTCCTGACCCCCCACAAGCTTTTATGAGTAATTGATTTTGTTTGTTTGCTTTTTACGGTTTCTTGGTTTTTTTTGTTTTCAGTTTTGGTTTCTACTTTTTTTGAGGTAAGTGTTTTTTGAGTTTTTTTATTTATTTATTTATTTATTTTTTTTTTATTATTATTATTATTATTGTTGCTGTTTTTTGGGTTTTTTTTTTTATTGTGTGTATGTATGTATGTGTGTGTGTGTGTGTGTGTGTGTGTGTGTGAGAGAGAAAATGTGTGTACAATTTGAATTTATTGAATACTAAATATTTCTTTCTTATTTTAATTTTATATTATATTTGATTTCATATTTTTGGTGCCATGAAATCAACTATTTATATTTTAATAATTATTCACTATTATGTTTTAAGATTAATGAATGTTTTTGTTATCTCCTCCTCTATAGATTATACTCTCGGGATGACAAAATTAATCTTCCAGTGTATGTATGTCTGTATGTATGTATGTATGAATGTATGTATGTATGTATGTATGTATATAAATAACATAGGAAAATGGTGTTTGGATGTACTGACCCTGACTTTGTAAACACGGAAAGGGTGAGATTGTTTACCAAAGCTTCGTTTCAAAGGCTTTTTATACGTTTTATTTATGAACGCAACAATTTGTGATGCATTTCGAGTCCTAAACATTATTATTACTTCATTTTTATGCGTGTATGTGTGCGTGTGTGTGTGTGTTTGTGTGTGTGAGCGTGTGTGTGTGTGTTTTATTATAGTATTGTCACACCGTTGTTCAGAAAGACGCGCCGTGTGTTTTTTGATTTTAAATCTTATTATTGTGAATCCGTTGAACAGAAGGATGCGTCTTAGGTTTCTGTTCTCTCTACCCGCTTCACGCAAACTCACTCGATAACTCCAAGAGACCATGTTTTGTATTTTTCTAAAGAGTTTATCCGATCTATGAGTATGAATAGACAAATAAAATGACTATAATATATATATATATATCTGTATGAAATTAATAAAGAGAGAAAAAAGAAATCATCTCAAGGTCGTTGTTGGCCTGAGGAATTGTTCTGTATTCTATAGTTTATTTTCTCCTCCTCCTCCTCCTCCTCCTCCCCCTCTTCTTAAAGAATGGTAATTCCCAAACCTCATCAGTTTTCCCGTGTTGATATGGTGTTTTAATGATTGCCGACGCAGAATAAGGCCAGACAGACCGACAGGAAATAGTGAGTTGGTAGTGTGGATTTCAGTGTTCATCTGCTCTCTCTCTCTCTCTCTCTCTCTCTCTCTCTCTCTCTCTCTCTCTCTCTCTCTCTCTCTCTCTCTCTCTCTCTCTCTCTCTCTCTCTCTCTCTCTCTCTCTCTCTCTCATTCTGCTGGTTTGAGGGAGAAAGAGAGGTTTATAAATAGTTATGGTTGTTTTAGTAATTATATAAACCTACCATAACTATTTATAAAGCTATGTTTCATACTTAAATAGATTATGGAAAGTATTGTCACTACTTAAACTCACTTGTAGTCTTATACTTCAATACTTTATAGACATTAGAACGCAGAGTACAAAGAGTGTATGGTATTGTGTTACGGTTGAGTATTAAGCCTAAAATAACGGCTAGGTTAGGTTAGGTTAGGTTATAGTTACTAAAAAATAACGGCTAGGTAAAGCACACGACACTAATATTTCATTCTTCTTTTTATTATTATTTTTATTTTTATTTGTCTTTGTCTTTGTCTTTTTCTTTTTCATTTACATTTACATTTTCATTTTTCAATTTTCCTTTTTCCTCTCTCTCTCTCTCTCTCTCTCTCTCTCTCTCTCTTTGTAGGAAGACACTGCTGCAAAGAGTGATAGGGAAACCCGAAGTGTGATAGAGAAGAGAGTAATGTGTTGGGTGAGGGCGTGGTGGTGGGCGTGGTCACTCACTCTCTGTCTGTTTTAAATGTTGACCAATTAATATACAGTAAGAGGAAGAATGCTAGATAATAAGGAGAGGATGTATGTAGTACAAGGTAAAAGTATAAAGATACAGAGAAACATAGATAAAAGTAAAGTATAGCTCCAAGGGTAAGCATATGAATTATAAATTTCTCACTAGTCACCTTGACAACTGTCTATTGAAATGAATCGCAGAAGGTTAATAGTCACATTTCTCCTCCTCCTCCTCCTCTAAGACGTATATAAAACTAGCCATCAGAGATAACTTCCATTCCTCCCTCATTCCTTCCCTTCCTCCTCACACACCAGCATGGGTTCTGCAGGTAACGCCACCCCCGCCCTGGATGACGTGGGTTGGGACATGGGCTACAGGATGCGAGCAACCTTCTACGCCCTCGAGCCTGAAGAAACCTATGTGCAGCATATTAAGGATTTACCTGACTTGCAGGATAAGGTGAGCTGGGATGCAAACTGTTGTGAGGCTTCATTCCCTTCCTTCCTGCCTTCCTGCCTTCCTGCCTTCATTCATTCATTCATTCATGCATTCATGCATTCATTCTTTCCTTCCTTGATGTACAGGAAGGTTCTGGCGGGTTGGTGGTAAATATTTTTTTATTTATTTTATTAATTTATTATTTGTTTCTAAGTATCCCTGTTCCCTATCTTCAAAGTTATTGAGTTTGATAAATTATATTGGTTGTTGGCATTACCTTTCTAATAACTTTAATAATTTAGGAGGAATTTTAAGTGTGAAAAATACAATTGTATCACTTTCTCCATTCCTACTTCTATATTAACATTTTAATTCCATTTCACTATAGTTCAAAAGAATGATCGTCTCCTGTATTTCCTTTACATATCTCATATACATTTCTTACCTAAACCTCATGCTTTTCGAGTATTATGAAAAAAAAATAATTGGTCATGTCCAAAAAAAATTTGACACCTCTGAATCTCATGAAAATTGATACAAAGGTTATACAATTTATTTCCCTAGCAGTGGGTGAGGCTGATCTCCCACTGCAAAAACCGCCCCATCACCCCATATAAACTTACATCGTACATTTACATCCACTATGAAAACGTAATATAACCATGTTCTGAGCTCGCGTCATAACACTTGTGCAGGCGTTGGCAGCCACGAGTGACCTACAATCCCTCTTGACAGTTTTATATAAATCTGATGAAATGCAGTAAGATGAAAGGATGATAAGATAAGAGATATTAGACCTTCCCTACTATCACTCTTCTCATACTATATATAACTGAAATAAAGATACCAAGGTGAAATGTTACCTTATCTGTAGCCATCAATACAAACACCTCCTGACCTTCGACACAACTTATATTATTACGAAAGATCTATTGGGTGCGAGATGGTGTAGGGTGATACGGGCACCTAACCTAACCTAACCTAACCTAACCAAACCAAACCGAAGAACTCCCCCAATGACCCTGTATCTCCTATCCCTTCATTCCAGGTATTCCCTTTCATGTTTCTGTTCACTGTCATGGAACTCCTGGTGCTGAGATGGCGTGGTAAGGGAACCAACTTTCGTCTCCACACCACTGCTATCAACTACTGCACGGGTCATCTCAACGAGGCTGGCAGGAAGTAAGGGAGACAGACTATAGCATAAATATACAACACTTAACATATATTGATACGTAATAAAGATTGCATTTCTTAATTATATTCTTTTTGATCAGCTTTGTGTTCAGAGGTGTCGAGTTGGCTGCGTATATATGGATCTACACCCATTGGCGTCTCGTTGCGTTGCCCTGGGACTCTCCACTCACTTATGTGTTGGCGATGCTTGGGGTGGACCTGTGTTCGTACTGGTGGCATAGGATGTGTCATGGTGAGTGGGGGGGGGGTGGGGGGGTGTTTGTGAGAGAGAGTGTGTGTGTTTAAAGAAACCCATCATTAATATCACATTTTTTTTTCTTTTTTCCTTCCCTTATCTCATCCATTTTAACCATTAACTAACTACTCATCCGTTTATCTAAATGTTTTCTTTTGTCTAACTAGTAACCTTCCCCAAACCCCTTTTTTTCTAGCTAGTTACCCCCCAAACCCCTTATTTCAACTATCAACTACTAACCTAACCTTCCCTTCACCCTTACAGAGGTGTCGTTCATGTGGGCGGCTCACTACGTTCATCACAGCTCGGAAGACTTCAACTCATCCCTGGGATCAAGAATATCAATGATTATGAGGCCTTGGAAGTAAGTATATATGTCTCTTTATCTTTATTTTTTTTTATCTCTCTCTCTCTCTCTCTCACTGTCTCTCTCTCTCTCTCTCTCTCTCTCTCTCTCTCTCTCTCTCTCTCTCTCTCTCTCTCTCTCTCTCTCTCTCTCTCTCTCTCTCTCTCTCTCTCTCTCTCTCTCTCTCTTTTTTCCGTCAAACTCTATTTCCAATGACTCTTTCTATAATATCTAAGTCTTATCTTAGTAGTAGTAGTAGCAGCAGTATAAGTAGTAGTTTTTTTTTTTCTACATCACAAACCGTTGGCGCCAATAGACTTTATGGATGGACTTGCCTTTTCCCCGTTATTTAGCGTAGGTTTACATTTACATCCTCTCATATAATATAGAAGTATTTGTTATTTTCATTTTCAGGTGGGTGTACTACCTTCCTTTGGCGTTCGTTGGGCTACCTCCCACCACCTTCGTCATCCACCAGCAGCTCAACTTCAACTGGGGCTTCTGGGTTCATAACAGTGTGTTCCCGAAGGTCAACAAAATCGTCCCTGTTCTCGGCCACATATTTGAATTCATTTTTATCACGCCAAGCCATCATCGCGTTCACCATGGTAATGCATAATAGTTTTAATAATAATTCGTATCTATCTATATACCAAGGCAATTACTCTCTTCTCCCCCTCTGTGTCTTGTTTTTGCATAGAAGGATATACAGAGGAGAGGCTTCCCAGACCACTCGCTTTGTCCCTTTTGTTGCTTTTTATAAACCTTAGGAATTGCAGTGGTGGAATTCTTGATTAAATTATCTCTCCACTTAGCTAATACTGTTGTTATTGATAGTTATAATACTCCTCATATTATTATTATTATCCTTCCTTCCTCCTTTCTTTATCATACTGTTCATTATTCTTCATTTATTATTACCTTTCATTCTTCCTTTCTTTATCATACTGTCTCCTTATTCTGATTCACGTCGCTTCAGGTTCAAACCAATACTGTATTGATAAAAACTACGGTTCCTACCTCATTATTTGGGACCGTCTGTTTGGAACCTTCGTTGAGGAGAGAGATGATGAAGAGATTGTGTATGGAACATTGTCACACACAGAAAACAACCACGTTATTGGCATTCAGGTTTGTCGATAATATTATCATTATTATTATTATTATTATTATTATTATTATTATTATGAGACGAGTTTAATGTTTCCTTTACATATTATTTTCTTTTTAAGCTTTCTTGCTCCTCCTCTTAATTAGTTCTGTGAGTTTGTACTGTGTTAATATTTGATAAAACAGTTAATTTCTACATTCTAGGTTAGGTTTGATTACATACATTCTAGAAACCGTACCAACACACTCACTATCGATCTCCCTTCTTAGTTAGCGCCCTGGAAGGACTTATGGGACCGTTTCGCTGCTGCTAAGACCCCTGGAGACAGACTGAGGACGTTAGTATACGGCCCCGGATGGTCTTCAGGTCAACCACGGCTGGGTAACATTGAGGACATACCTGATGTAAGAATCCTTCAGTCCTCCCTTTAACGTGATAGTTTTCTTAGTTTTCTGCCTCGTTTTCTATTTTTTTTTCTCAGCTATGTCCAATATGCTTCTAGTCATTTTATTTTAAGTTGTTTTTTAATTAGAACTCAACCTTACAGTGCAGTCCGTCCCAGTGGCCTTGATTCGGGTCGGTTCAGTCCGGAAAGAATATACACTTCATTTGTTTTCCTTCCAAATATGTGTGTGTGTGTGTATGTGTGTTTTTGTTTTGTGTTTTTGTTTTGTTTATCATGTTGTTTGTTGTGGTTCCAGGTGCGTGGGAGGAAGAAATACCAGTTCGTGTCGCCTAGGTGGTACAGCCTTTACCTGGCCTTACACAGTTTCGTCCTCTTGTCCAGCTACTTTGAAATGAGCTCCAGAATAAAAGTAAGTATT
>JAPQNM010000015.1:3231723-3239223 GCA_029783475.1 Metacarcinus magister
TACCCCCCAAACCCCTTATTTTAACTATCTCCTTGTTCCCTTCACCCTTACAGAGGTGTCGTTCATGTGGGCGGCTCATTACGTTCATCACAGCTCGGAAGACTTCAACTCATCCCTGGGATCAAGAATATCAATGACTATGAGGCCTTGGAAGTAAGTATATATATATCTCTTTATCTTTATCTTTATCTTTATTTTTATTTTTTTTTCTCTCTCTCTCTCTCTCTCTCTCTCTCTCTCTCTCTCTCTCTCTCTCTCTCTCTCTCTCTCTCTCTCTCTCTCTCTCTCTCTCTCTCTCTCTCTCTCTCTCTCTCTCTTTTTTCCCCGTCAAACTCTATTTCCAATGACTCTTTCTATAATATCTAAGTGATTGATATGGGTCTTATCTTAGTAGTAGTAGTAGTAATAGTAGCAGCAGTATAAGTAGTAGTATTTACATCACAAACCGTTGGCGCCAATAGACTTTATGGAGGGTAAGATGGATTTGCCTTTTCCCCGTTATTTAGCGTAGGTTTACATTTACATCCTCTCATATAATATAGAAGTATTTGTTATTTTCATTTTCAGGTGGGTGTACTACCTTCCTTTGGCGTTCGTTGGGCTACCTCCCACCACCTTCATCGTCCACCAGCAGCTCAACTTCATCTGGGGCTTCTGGGTTCATAACAGTGTGTTCCCCAAGGTCAACAAAATCGTCCCTGTTCTCGGCCACATCATTGAATTCATTGTTGTCACGCCAAGCCATCATCGCGTTCACCATGGTAATGTATAATAGTTTTAATAATAATTCGTATCTATCTATATACCAAGGCAATTACTCTCTTCTCCCCCTCTGTGTCTTGTTTTTGCATAGAAGGATATACAGAGGAGAGGCTTCCCAGACCACTCGCTTTGTCCCTTTTGTTGCTTTTTATAAACCTTAGGAATTGCAGTGGTGGAATTCTTAATTAAATTATCTCTCCACTTAGCTAATACTGTTGTTATTAATAGTTTTAATACTCCTCATATTATTATTATTATCCTTCCTTCCTCCTTTCTTTATCATACTGTTCATTATTCTTCATATATTATTACCTTTCATTCTTCCTTTCTTTATCATACTGTCTCCTTATTCTGATTCACGTCGCTTCAGGTTCAAACCAATACTGTATTGATAAAAACTACGGTTCCTACCTCATTATTTGGGACCGTCTGTTTGGAACCTTCGTTGAGGAGAGAGATGATGAAGAGATTGTGTATGGAACATTGTCACACACAGAAAACAACCACGTTATTGGCATTCAGGTTTGTCGATAATATTATCATTATTATTATTATTATGGGACGAGTTTAATGTTTCCTTTACATATTATTTTCTTTTTAAGCTTTTTTGCTCCTCTTAATTAGTTTTGTTAGTTTTTACTGTGTTAATATTTGATAAAAAAAAAGTTAATTTCTACATTCTAGGTTAGGTTTGATTACATACATTCTAGAAACCGTACCAACACACTCACTATCGATCTCCCTTCTTAGTTAGCGCCCTGGAAGGACTTATGGGACCGTTTCGCTGCTGCTAAGACCCCTGGAGACAGACTGAGGACGTTAATATACGGCCCCGGATGGTCTTCAGGTCAACCACGGCTGGGTAACATTGAGGACATACCTGATGTAAGAATCCTTCAGTCCTCCCTTTAACGTGATAGTTTTCTTAGTTTTCTGCCTCGTTTTCTATTTTTTTCTCTCAGCTATGTCCAATATGCTTCTAGTCATTTGATTTTAAGTTGTTTTTTAATTGGAACTCAACCTTACAGTGCAGTCCGTCCCAGTGGCCTTGATTCGGGTCGGTTCGGTTCGGTTCAGTCCGGAAAGAATATACACTTCATTTGTTTTCCTTCCAAATATGTGTGTGTGTGTGTATGTGTGTTTTTGTTTTGTGTTTTTGTTTTGTTTATCATGTTGTTTGTTGTGGTTCCAGGTGCGTGGGAGGAAGAAATACCAGTTCGTGTCGCCTAGGTGGTACAGCCTTTACCTGGCCTTACACAGTTTCGTCCTCTTGTCCAGCTACTTTGAAATGAGCTCCAGAATAAAAGTAAGTATTCCTCTTCTTCTTTCCTCCTCCTCCTCCTCCTCCTCCTCCTCCTCCTCCTCCTCCTCCTAGTCTCATATTCTCTTCTTCTTCCTTACCGTACAGAATGTGAGCTCGTCAATGGCGCTCCTCCACCTCTGTTACAACATAATGGCGTGTGCTGCTATAGGAGGGCTGTACTCTGGGCATAAAGGCTCTATGTGGCTGGAACCGTGGCGTTTGGTTCTCTCTCTCCCCTTGTGTCTGGTTCTGCCTGTGTTCGACTCCCAGCGATTGATTACGTTTGTGTCCTGCGTGAATTGTGTGAGTCTGTTGTTGTGGCCGTTGGTGAGGTCTCAGGGTCTGGCTATGGCGGAGAAGAAGGTTAAGTAAAGAGTGGGTGGTGATGGTGGTGGTGATGATCTGGTATTTGTATTATTATTATTATTATTATTTATTATTTTTTATTTTCATATTTTTTCATGGAAGGAAGGACTAATGATTTTTTCCTTCCTACATTCCTTCCTTTTTTTTTTTTTTCTTTCTCCCTCTCTTCCTCCGTCTCTCCCTTTCTCTCTTTCCTTCCTTCTTTCTTTCTTTTTCTTTCCTTCCTTCCTTCCTTCCTTTCTTTTTCTTTCTCTTCTTTCTTTCTTTCTTTCTTTCTTTCTTTCTTTTTCTCTCTTTGTTTCTATCTTTCATTTGACTGGGCCTTCAAGAGAATATACAGTACATTAAAAAAAAAATAAAAAAAAATCTCAAGTATTGCATGTGTTCCATTTTGATACAATGAACAAAATCTTTACTAACATAATAATCTTTTCTGTATTTTTAACTCTCACTTGAAGCCCTCTGTTGTGATTAATATATTTGACTATTACTACTACTACTAAAGTCAGACAGATCTTAGACTGCGCATAGGGTGTGGCCAATGTGGGGATTACCCTTGGTACACTGGTGCCACGTGTCGAGATTTGCGCGCAAATTCAAAATGAATTTCGTATTTAAAAAAATTTAAAAGAGGCATCTGGCAACCTCCGGGTGCGGACTCACACACACACACACACACACACACACACACACACACACACACACACTCTCTCTCTCTCACTCTCTCACTCTCTCACTCTCTCTCTCTCTCTCTCTCTCTCTCTCTCTCTCTCTCATTGAATGTGATTTATTATGTTGTAATATAGAAATCGTGTTATTTTATTATGCGATGAATTTGGTTTTATATGTACATATTATATATAGCTGACTTTATTTCCACACCACCTTTGAGGTAAAAGAATTGGCGCTATATAGACTGCAGGTGGGAAGGTCATATGGTGAGGTCAAAGCGGCGAGCGTGTCTTGGAGTATTTCCACAACTAGGATTTCAATGTATTTTATTTTCTTACTTATTTCAGCTTATTTAATCTTACTTTCCTTCACGATATCATCTAAATACAATTGTTAAACTGCTTATCCATCCCAAAACGAAAGGGAAGTTCATTAATAGGTACTGCTTTTTATTAGCAACACTGTAAAATATGTATGCCACGTTTCTTTATATGTTTATATATATCTTATCCATTATAAGTTTACTGTTTCTACATACATTATAATACTATGAATAAACGTGTATGCATATTTCCTGATCATGTCTGCCATGGTTTTACTTATATTGAAACATTTCTACAATGCGGATTAAAAGACACGTGGCAGACCTGTAAAAGGGTAATTCCCGACTCTTTCCGCTCCCCACCTGCAGCCTAAGCTCTGTCTGACTATATTACTATACCCTGTACAAAAAGGGAAGACTGTGGGGCCCCTCCTACTGGGGTAAGAGGCTGGCCATCACCACACCGTGCTAGATGATTGGTTGACAGTGACAGGCTGAGTGTCTCTAAAAACTAGACACCTGATATCACTTCATTGTTTCCTTAATATTTCCTTGTATGAAGTCGTATACTTCAAAAAGAAGACGAAAATGTCATCTTGAATAAATTTGCTAACAATAAGTACCAAAAAATATCATTATAATGTGATCTGGAAGGCAATAATGAGTGATGGAAAGAAAAAGTTGTAAATAAAGTGAGCGACAGATGCCAGTGTACTAGGTCAACGCACGGCTCCTGGGTGACCAAGAGGATGGAGATTATTTGATACGATTATCATTGACTTTGTTTGTATTATATATATCCTACACAATTTAATACTTGCATAAGATTATAAGGAAAACAAAGTAACATGAATATATCATTAAATACAGAAATATAAACACAAAATACGTTTATTGATGATTTCAAGACTTTCATGGAAGTCAAAGAAAAAATCAGTAAGATGAGTTGAACACATACGACCGACCAGGGATTAAGAGGCTTGACCTATGATCCCTAGGGAGGGAGGAAGGGAGAGAGAGAAGAGAGAAGAGAGAAAGAGATAGAGAGAGAGGGGGGTATGAGGTGAGGCAAGGCAGGTGGCCTTGGGTGAGGTCAACACACACACACACACACACACACACACATACACCCACCTCCTCCCACTTGAGGCAAAAGGACCACACCCGACACCAAAATTTACTGGTTCCTGTGAAAGCCCGCTCTGAACGAAATCGGTTGAGTGCGATTTCCACCATAGGGATTAATTCCTAAACCCATGTCTATCCTAAAGTTAATTTTTACTTGTTTGTATGTGAGTGTGTGTGTGTGTGGTTGTGGGTGTGGGTTTGTGTGCGTGAGAGGCAGGTCAGGTCCTGTGGGTATCTAGAATATTAGACCGCTACTGATGTATAATGAGGTATAAGGCCGCCTCCTTCATAGCGAGGTGACGACTGTTCCCATACAATATTTTGGAATGTTCTCAGAATGATACATTTCCTTGTAAAGATGAAACAACTACTTTCTTCTTTTAGTTTTAATGTTATCAAAAGGTATTAAAGAAAATGAAAAGAAAAAAAAAAAAAAATTTCTCTTTTCTTGTAGGTGACGCTCGGGGGTAAAGAAAACGAGACACCGGATGGAAAACTATAATATATTGATCGTGTTTTGTTTAGACTATGCGTGAGTTTATATTCAAGAGAAAACGTAAACATTCCAGCCATCACTAAAACAAATTTATAATATATTAGTCGTGTTTTAATTAGAAATTGCGTTTATATACATGAGAGAACGTTAACATTGGAAGCGTCACTATACAAGACTCTAAACCTGCGCCAACTAACGGGCAAAAGGCAAGTCCATCTTAGCCTCCTATTGGCGCCAACGGTTTGTGTTGTAGAAAAAAAAGTGGTTAATTTAAAAAGAAAAAAAAAGCATCGTGTATGTTTGAACTCTGTGCTTGTTCATGTTTCCTAACCAAATTTTTAATAATTTTTGATTTTTTTCTCTCGTTATTGACTTAATTTATTTTGGAAGATTTACATTTTCTATATCGTGTCTCTTTATTTCTTATGTCTAGTTAAGTTAATGTGAAAGTCAAAAGAAAACGGAGGAATGTTTTGTACGTACGTTAACTCTATAGATTATACTCTCGGGATGACAAATTTAATCTTCCAGTGTATGTATGTCTGTATGTATGTATGTATGTATGTATGAATGTATGTATGTATGTATATAAATAACATAGGAAAATGGTGTTTGGATGTACTGACCCTGACTTTGTAAACACGGAAAGGGTGAGATTGTTTACCAAAGCTTCGTTTCAAAGGCTTTTTATACGTTTTATTTATGAACGCAACAATTTGTGATGCATTTCGAGTCCTAAACATTATTATTACTTCATTTTTATGCGTGTATGTGTGCGTGTGTGTGTGTGAGCGTGTGTGTGTGAGCGTGTGTGTGTGTGTTTTATTATAGTATTGTCACACCGTTGTTCAGAAAGACGCGCCGTGTGTGTTTTGATTTTAAATCTTATTATTGTGAATCCGTTGAACAGAAGGATGCGTCTTAGGTTTCTGTTCTCTCTACCCACTTCACGCAAACTCACTCGATAACTCCAAGAGACCATGTGTGCTCCCTCTCCTCACTCCACCTCCTCCTCTCCCGCCACCCCCACTCATCCACGTCCCTCGTCCACGTCGTCCAGAGGGCCCTTCTGCACCTTACCACCGAGGGCTGGGATATCGCTTTTCAGTGGGTTCCCTCCCACGCTGGTATCCCAGGCAACGAGGTAGCAGATACTGCTGCCAGGATGGCCTTAACTGAAGTAAACACAACACCCTTCCCTCTACCGCTCTCCACAGCCACACGCCTCATCTCCCGGGTCTGCCGCTCCACCTGGAATAACACGCTCGGCGATGCCCTCCGCACTACCTCCATGGGCCATTACCGAAGTGACTCTTCCCCCCAGCCGTGGATACGACAAAAATCCCGTGTCCTGGATGTCACCCTCACCCGCCTCCGCCTGGGGCACACGACACTCACAGCTCACCTGCTCCGTCTTCGTCTGTCCCCTGACCCCGACTGCCCCTGGTGCAGGAACGTCCCCGAGACTATTGAACACTTTCTGCTGCAGTGTCCGCGCTTCCACTCCCACCGTGTAGTGCTACAGTCTCAACTCCTCGCCCTGAACGTCAACACCTTTGACCTGCCCACCCTGCTGGCGGCGGCTGGCGTCCACCCCTCCCGGCAACACGCTGTCATCCGCCTCACCTGTGCCTTCCTGAGGAGGACAGGTCAACTACCGCGCCTGTGATAGCATCATAGGACATCACCAGGGCTCATAGTGTTCCCCAAGGGATCCTCGCACCCCTAAAACAACAACAACAACAAGAGACCATGTTTTGTATTTTTCTAAAGAGTTTATCCGATCTATGAGTATGAATAGACAAATAAAATGACTATAATATATATCTGTATGAAATTAATAAAGAGAGAAAAAAAAAATTATCTCAAGGTCGTTGTTGGCCTGAGGAATTGTTCTGTATTCTATAGTTTATTTACTCCTCCTCCTCCTCCTCGTGCAAGTCAAAGGTCTACACACACACACACACACACACACACACACACACACACAGAAACTGACAAACAAATAATTAATGAGAGAGAGAGAGAGAGAGAGAGAGAGAGAGAGAGAGAGGGAGGGAGGAAGAGAGAGAGAGAGTATGTTTCAAATTCTTGGATCGGATTGCAAAGAATTATTGATTTTAGTTCAGTAGTTTGCTTCGATCCCAGAGGTTAATGCGTCTCTCTCTCTCTCTCTCTCTCTCTCTCTCTCTCTCTCTCTCTCTCTCTCTCTCTCTCTCTCTCTCTCTCTCTCTCTCTCTCTCTCTCTCTCTCTCATGATCCGGAAAATTACGAGGAAATTAATCAAGACTGATGAAATCCATTTGGTTTCATAATTAAGGGTAAAATTATGTTTGTGAATGGAATGAACAAAGCGAACTTATAAAATACATAATACGTACACAAGTCATCATTTTAACACACACACACACACACACACACACACACACACACACACACACACACACATAC
>JAPQNM010000015.1:3244223-3256723 GCA_029783475.1 Metacarcinus magister
TTGTGGTATTGACATAGCTATTTAATGTGTTTCTAACGTACAGTGCCACACCTCCCCCTCTTCTCCCTACTCTATCCCTGTGAAAAAAAGTGTACCCATCTATTCCTACTTCAGGTAAGAAATGTTTGCCTGCAATATTTAACCAAGTTTCTGTAATACCTATAATATCTAACTCTTCTACACATGCAATACCTCTAAGTGTGTCTATCTTATTTATTACACTTCTACTGTTTGTATAAAAGACACTAAGTTCATGTACCTCCCTCTCTTTACCCCGTCCTTTGTCACTATTACCCTTACCTCTGTTAATATTTAGTTTCCCTGACTGGACTGCCTAACTGCCCTCTCAAGACACTCACTAAGCTCCTGCACCCCCTTCCTACTGAAGTGTACACCATCCCTGGCATACAGCTCCTGTCTCCCATAAAACCTGCTCCACTCATCCATAAAACCTACCCTATTCCTACCCTTCCTTCCTTCCTTCCTTCCTTCCTTCCTTCCTTCCTTCCTTCCTTCCTTCCTTCCTTCCTTCCTTCCTTCCTTCCTTCCTTCCTTCCTTCTTTCCTTCCTTCCTTCCTTCCTTCCTTCCTTCCTTGATGTACAGGAAGGTTCTGGCGGGTTGGTGGTAAATATTTTTTTATTTATTTTATTAATTTATTATTTGTTTCTAAGTATCCCTGTTCCCTATCTTCAAAGTTATTGAGTTTGATAAATTATATTGGTTGTTGGCATTACCTTTCTAATAACTTTAATAATTTAGGAGGAATTTTAAGTGTGAAAAATACAATTGTATCACTTTCTCCATTCCTACTTCTATATTAACATTTTAATTCCATTTCACTATAGTTCAAAAGAATGATCGTCTCCTGTATTTCCTTTACATATCTCATATACATTTCTTACCTAAACCTCATGCTTTTCGAGTATTATGAAAAAAAAATAATTGGTCATGTCCAAAAAAAATTTGACACCTCTGAATCTCATGAAAATTGATACAAAGGTTATACAATTTATTTCCCTAGCAGTGGGTGAGGCTGATCTCCCACGGCAAAAACCGCCCCATCACCCCATATAAACTTACATCGTACATTTACATCCACTATGAAAACGTAATATAACCATGTTCTGAGCTCGCGTCATAACACTTGTGCAGGCGTTGGCAGCCACGAGTGACCTACAATCCCTCTTGACAGTTTTATATAAATCTGATGAGGTGCAGTAAGATGAAAGGATGATAAGATAAGAGATATTAGACCTTCCCTACTATCACTCTTCTCATACTATATATAACTGAAATAAAGATGCCAAGGTGAAATGTTACCTTATCTGTAGCCATCAATACAAACACCTCCTGACCTTCGACACAACTTATATTATCACGAAAGATCTATTGGGTGCGAGATGGTGTAGGGTGGTACGGGCACCTAACCTAACCTAACCTAACCTAACCTAACCTAACCAAACCAAACCAAACCAAACCAAACCAAACCAAACCAAACCAAACCAAACCAAACCAACCCAAACCAACCTAAGAACTCCCCCAATGACCCTGTATCTCCTATCCCTTCATTCCAGGTATTACCTTTGATGTTTCTGATCACTGTCACGGAACTCCTGGTGCTGAGATGGCGTGGTAAGGGGACCAACTTTCGTCTCCACACCACTGCTATCAACTACTGCACGGGACAACTCAACGAGGCTGGCAGGAAGTAAGGGAGACAGACTATAGCATAAATATACAATACTTAACATATATTGATACGTAATAAAGATTGCATTTCTTAATTATATTCTTTTTGATCAGCTTTGTGTTCAGAGGTGTCGAGTTGTCTGCGTATATATGGATCTACACCCATTGGCGTCTCGTTGCGTTGCCCTGGGACTCTCCACTCACTTATGTGTTGGCGATGCTTGGGGTGGACCTGTGTTCGTACTGGTGGCATAGGATGTGTCATGGTAAGTGTGTGCGTGTGTGTGTGGGGGGGGAGGGGGTTGTGAGAGAGAGAGTGTGTGTGTGTGTGTGTAAAGAAACCCATCATTAATATCACATTTTTTTTTCTTTTTTCCTTCCCTTATCTCATCCATTCTAACCATTAACTAACTACTCATCCCTTTATCTAAATGTTTTCTTTTTTCTAGCTAGTAACCTTCCCCAAACCCCTTTTTTCTAGCTAGTTACCCCCCAAACCCCTTATTTCAACTATCAACTACTAACCTAACCTTCCCTTCACCCTTACAGAGGTGTCGTTCATGTGGGCGGCTCACTACGTTCATCACAACTCGGAAGACTACAACTCATCAGTGGGAGCAAGAATATCAATGACTATGAGGCCTTGGAAGTAAGTATATATATCTCTTTATCTTTATTTTCTCTCTCTCTCTCTCTCTCTCTCTCTCTCTCTCTCTCTCTCTCTCTCTCTCTCTCTCTCTCTCTCTCTCTCTCTCTCTCTCTCTCTCTCTCTCTCTTCCCCGTCAAACTTCTATAATATTTCTATAATATCTAAGTGATTGATGTGGGTCTTATCTTAGTAGTAGTAGTAGCAGCAGTATAAGTAGTAGTATTTTTAATTTTTTTACATCACAAACCGTTGGCGCCAATAGACTTTATGGATGGATTTGCCTTTTCCCCGTTATTTAGCGTAGGTTTACATTTACATCCTCTCATATAATATAGAAGTATTTGTTATTTTCATTTTCAGGTGGGTGTACTACCTTCCTTTGGCGTTCGTTGGGCTACCTCCCACCACCTTCGTCGTCCACCAGCAGCTCAACTTCATCTGGGGCTTCTGGGTTCATAACAGTGTGTTCCCCAAGGTCAACAAAATCGTCCCTGTTCTCGGCCACATCATTGAATTCATTGTTGTCACGCCAAGCCATCATCGCGTTCACCATGGTAATGTATAATAGTTTTAATAATAATTCGTATCTATCTATATACCAAGGCAATTACTCTCTTCTCCCCCTCTGTGTCTTGTTTTTGCATAGAAGGATATACAGAGGAGAGGCTTCCCAGACTACTCGCTTTGTCCCTTTTGTTGCTTTTTATAAACCTTAGGAATTGCAGTGGTGGAATTCTTAATTAAATTATCTCTCCACTTAGCTAATACTGTTGTTATTAATAGTTTTAATACTCCTCATATTATTATTATTATCCTTCCTTCCTCCTTTCTTTATCATACTGTTCATTATTCTTCATATATTATTACCTTTCATTCTTCCTTTCTTTATCATACTGTCTCCTTATTCTGATTCACGTCGCTTCAGGTTCAAACCAATACTGTATTGATAAAAACTACGGTTCCTACCTCATTATTTGGGACCGTCTGTTTGGAACCTTCGTTGAGGAGAGAGATGATGAAGAGATTGTGTATGGAACATTGTCACACACAGAAAACAACCACGTTATTGGCATTCAGGTTTGTCGATATTATCATTATTATTATTATTATTATTATTATTATTATTATTATTATTATTATGGGACGAGTTTAATGTTTCCTTTACATATTATTTTCTTTTTAAGCTTTCTTGCTCCTCCTCTTAATTAGTTCTGTGAGTTTGTAGTGTGTTAATATTTGATAAAACAGTTAATTTCTACATTCTAGGTTAGGTTTGATTACATACATTCTAGAAACCGTACCAACACACTCACTATCGATCTCCCTTCTTAGTTAGCGCCCTGGAAGGACTTATGGGACCGTTTCGCTGCTGCTAAGACCCCTGGAGACAGACTGAGGACGTTAATATACGGCCCCGGATGGTCTTCAGGTCAACCACGGCTGGGTAACATTGAGGACATACCTGATGTAAGAATCCTTCAGTCCTCCCTTTAACGTGATAGTTTTCTTAGTTTTCTGCCTCGTTTTCTTTTTTTTTCCTCCCAGCTATGTCCAATATGTTTCTAGTCATTTTATTTTAAGTTGTTTTTTAATTAGAACTCAACCTTACAGTGCAGTCCGTCCCAGTGGCCTTGATTCGGGTCGGTTCAGTCCGGAAAGAATATACACTTCATTTGTTTTCCTTCCAAATATGTGTGTGTGTGTGTATGTGTGTTTTTGTTTTGTGTTTTTGTTTTGTTTATCATGTTGTTTGTTGTGGTTCCAGGTGCGTGGGAGGAAGAAATACCAGTTCGTGTCGCCTAGGTGGTACAGCCTTTACCTGGCCTTACACAGTTTCGTCCTCTTGTCCAGCTACTTTGAAATGAGCTCCAGAATAAAAGTAAGTATTCCTCTTCTTCTTTCCTCCTCCTCCTCCTCCTCCTCCTCCTCCTAATAGAAGTTTTCAAAATGATTCGTGGTTTCGATAACGTCAATATAAGCGATTACGTAATTGTTGATCGGGAAAGAATCACAAGAAACAATGGATTCAAAATAATCGGTAAAGCCTTCAGATCGGAAGTCTAAACACTTTTTCTTCAATAGAATAGTTAATGTATGGAACTCTCTCCCAGCACAGGTAGTCAACAGTAATACGATTGAAACTTTTAAAGCTAAACTCGATAAGTACTTGACGACAAAACCTAACCTAACTTATTACCCGCTTCGTTAATATAATTTTTTTTTTTAGTGATAGATAGCCTTTTTCTTTCTTTTTCACACTATACTATCAAATTTCCTGCGCAGTTTTTATTACTACTACTGCGCAGGTGTTTCTTTAACCACTTTTTTTTTCCTGCCGGCGTTTGCCGGAGGGAGAGGTGGGTGGGGAGGAGCCTTCCACTTTACTATCTTTTACCTCAGACTTGTAGAGAATATAGAAGTAGAGTAGCTACACAGGCAACCTTGTAAGGCCCACCAGGGCTGTTGTTGCCTGTTATTCCTTTGTATTCCTTTGTATTCCTCCTCCTCCTCCTCCTCCTCCTCCTCCTCCTCCTCCTCCTCCTCCTCCTCCTCCTCCTCCTCCTCCTCCTCCTTATCATCGTTATCATCCTTGCGTTCCCTTATTTCTCCTCCTCCTCCTCCTAGTCTCATATTCTCTTCTTCTTCCTTACCGTACAGAATGTGAGCTCGTCAATGGCGCTCCTCCACCTCTGTTACAACATAATGGTGTGTGCTGCTATAGGAGGGCTGTACTCTGGGCATAAAGGCTCTATGTGGCTGGAACCGTGGCGTTTGGTTCTCTCTCTCCCCTTGTGTCTGGTTCTGCCCGTGTTCGACTCCCAGCGATTGATTACGTTTGTGTCCTGCGTGAATTGTGTGAGTCTGTTGTTGTGGCCGTTGGTGAGGTCTCAGGGTCTGGCTATGGCGGAGAAGAAGGTTAAGTAAAGAGTGGGTGGTGATGGTGGTGGTGATGATCTGGTATTTGTATTTGTATTATTATTATTATTATCATATTTTTTCATGTAAGGAAGGACTAATGATTTTTTCCTTCCTACCTTCCTTTCCCTTTTTTTTTTTCCTTCCTTCTTTCTCTCTTTTTCTTTCCTTCCTTCCTTCTTTCTTTTTCTTTCTCTTCTTTCTTTCTTTCTTTCTTTCTTTTTCTCTCTTTCTTTCTATCTTTCATTTGACTGGGCTTTCAAGAGAATATACAGTACATTATCTCAAGTATTGCATGTGTTCCATTTTAATACAATGAACAAAATCTTTACTAACATAATAATCTTTTCTGTATTTCTAACTCTCACTTGAAGCCCTCTGGTGTGATTAATATATTTGACTATTACTACTACTACTATTACTATACCCTGTACAAAAAGGGAAGACTGTGGGGCCCCTCCTACTGGGATAAGAAGCTGGCCATCACCACACCGTGCTAGATGATTGGTTGACAGTGACAGGCTGAGTGTCTCTAAAAATTAGACACCTGATATCACTTCATTGTTTCCTTAATATTTCCTTGTATGAAGTCGTATACTTCAAAAAGGAGACGAAAATGTCATCTTGAATAAATTTGCTAACAATAAGTACCAAAAAATATCATTATAATGTGATCTGGAAGGCAATAATGAGTGATGGAAAGAAAAAGTTGTAAATAAAGTGAGCGACAGATGCCAGTGTACTAGGTCAACGCGCGGCTCCTGGGTGACCAAGAGGATGGAGATTATTCGATACGATTATCATTGACTTTGTTTGTATTATATATATCCTACACAATTTAATACTCTCATAATATTATAAGGAAAACAAAGTAACATGAATATATCATTAAATACAGAAATATAAACACAAAATACGTTCATTGATGATTTCAAGACTTTCATGGAAGTCAAAGAAAAAATCAGTAAGATGAGTAGAACACATACGACCGACCAGGGATTAAGAGGCTTGACCTATGATCCCTAGGGAGGGAGGAAGGAAGGAAGGAAGGGAGAGAGAGAAGAGAGAGAGAGAGAGAGGGGGATGAGGTGAAGCAAGGCAGGTGGCCTTGGGTGAGGTCAACACACAGACACACACACACACACACACACACACACACACACACACACACACACACACACACACACACACACACACACAGACACACACCTCCTTCCACCTGAGGCAAAAGGACCACACCCGACACCAAAATTTACTGGTTCCTGTGAAAGCCCGCTCTGAACGAAATCGGTTGAGTGCGATTCCCACCATAGGGATTAATTCCTAAACCCATGTCTATCTTAAAGTTAATTTTTACTTGTTTGTATGTGAGTATGTGGGTGTGTGTGTGTGCACGTGCACGTGTTTGGCAAATTTTTTATTCTCATGTCACCCTCTCCCCAATGTATATTTTCAGTCGCAAGACTGCCTTTTCAATAAACTGTTTATTATTATTATTATTATTATTATTATTATTATTATTATTATTATTACACACACACACACACACACACACACACACACACACACACACACACCCACACACACCCACACACACACACATGATTAATAATTTAACAAATTTATAATATATTAGTCGTGTTTTGATTAGAAATTGCGTTTATATACATGAGAGAACGTTAACATTGGAAGCGTCACCATACAAGACTCTAAACCTGCGCCAACTAACGGGCAAAAGGCAAGTCCATCTTAGCCTCCTATTGGCGCCAACGGTTTGTGTTGTAGAAAAAAAAGAGGTTAATTTAAAAAGAAAAAAAAAGCATCGTGTATGTTTGAACTCTGTGCTTGTTCATGTTTCCTAACCAAATTTTTAATAATTTTTGATTTTTTTCTCGTTATTGACTTAATTTATTTTGGAAGATTTACATTTTCTATATCGTGTCTCTTTATTTCTTATGTCTAGTTAAGTTAATGTGAAAGTCAAAAGAAAACGGAGGAATGTATTGTACGTACGTTAACTCTATAGATTATACTCTCGGGATGACAAATTTAATCTTCCAGTGTATGTATGTATGTATGTATGTATGTATAAATGTATGTATATATGTATATAAATAACATAGGAAAATGGTGTTTGGATGTACTGACCCTGACTTTGTAAACACGGAAAGGGTGAGATTGTTTACCAAAGCTTCGTTTCAAAGGCTTTTTATACGTTTTATTTATGAACGCAACAATTTGTGATGCATTTCGAGTCCTAAACATTATTATTACTTCATTTTTATGCGTGTATGTGTGTGTGTGTGTGTGTTTTATTATAGTATTGTCACACCGTTGTTCAGAAAGACGCGCCGTGTGTTTTTTGATTTTAAATCTTATTATTGTGAATCCGTTGAACAGAAGGATGCGTCTTAGGTTTCTGTTCTCTCTACCCGCTTCACGCAAACTCACTCGATAACTCCAAGAGACCATGTTTTGTATTTTTCTAAAGAGTTTATCCGATCTATGAGTATGAATAGACAAATAAAATGACTATAATATATATCTGTATGAAATTAATAAAGAGAGAAAAAAGAAATCATCTCAAGGTCGTTGTTGGCCTGAGGAATTGTTCTATATTCTATAGTTTATTTACTCCTCCTCCTCCTCCTCGTGCAAGTCAAAGGTCTACACACACACACACACACACACACACACACACACACACACACACACACACACACACACACAGAGAGAGAAACTGACAAACAAATAATTAATGAGAGAGAGAGAGAGAGAGTATCCGTTTCAAATTCTTGGATCGGATTGCAAAGAATTATGGATTTTAGTTCAATAGTTTGCTTCGATCCCAGAGGTTAATGCGTCTCTCTCTCTCTCTCTCTCTCTCTCTCTCTCTCTCTCTCTCTCTCTCTCTCTCTCTCTCTCTCTCTCTCTCTCTCTCTCTCTCTCTCTCTCTCTCTCTCATTTCCCGTCTTTTACTTCAGATTAGATATTGTACTTTGATCACAAACACAGTTAAGTGTCAACACTACTCCTCCTCCTCCCCCTGGGTGGGGAGGAACCTTCCACTTTACTATCCTTTACCTTAGACTTGTAGAGACTATAGAAGTAGAGTAGCTACACAGGCAACCTTGTAAGGCTCACCAGGGCTGTTGTTGCCTGTTATTCCTTTGTATTCCTCCACCTCCTCCTCCTCCCCCTCTTCTTAAAGAATGGTAATTCCCAAACCTCATCAGTTTTCCTGTGTTGATATGGTGTTTTAATGATTGCCGACGCAGAATAAGGCCACACAGTTGATAGTGTGGATTTCAGTGTTTATCTGCTCTCTCTCTCTCTCTCTCTCTCTCTCTCTCTCTCTCTCTCTCTCTCTCTCTCTCTCTCTCTCTCTCTCTCTCTCTCTCTCTCAAAATTTAACTGTTAATTATGAAAAAGTCAGATGACATCTCCTCCTCCTCCTCCTCCTCCTCCTCCTCCTCCTCCTCCTCCTCCTCCTCCTCCTCCTCCTCCTGCTCGTCGTTGTCAAGGGAAAGGTCAAGTAGACATGAATGATGTTTTAGTGGAGAATAGAAGTGGTTTTATTTTACTAATTTTGATTTTCTTTCTCCTTATTTTATTAATTTTATTTTATGTGTGTGATACGAAAGATTTTTTCATAGATTTTGAAAGTTCACTTGAGATGTATATCTTCTACGTAGGTGGGACATTTTATCATTTATATATACATAGTAATGATGACTTTTAACTCTTTTTCTCTCTCTCTCTCTCTCTCTCTCTCTCTCTCTCTCTCTCTCTCTCTCTCTCTCTCTCTCTCTCTCTCTCTCTCTCTCTCTCTCTCATTCTGCTGGTTTGAGGGAGAAAGAGAGGTTTATAAATAGTTATGGTTGTTTTAGTAATTATATAAACCTACCATAACTATTTATAAAGCTATGTTTCATACTTAAATAGATTATGGAAAGTATTGTCACTACTTAAACTCACTTGTAGTCTTATACTTCAATACTTTATAGACATTAGAACGCAGAGTACAAAGAGTGTATGGTATTGTGTTACGGTTGAGTATTAAGCCTTAAATAACGGCTAGGTTAGGTTAGGTTAGGTTATAGTTACTAAAAATAACGGCTAGGTAAAGCACACGACACTAATATTTCAGTCTTCTTTTTATTTATTTATTTATTTATTTATTATTATTTTTCTTTTATTTTTTTTTCTTTTTTTTCATTTTTCATCTCATCCCTTCTCTCTCTCTCTCTCTCTCTCTCTCTCTCTCTCTCTCTCTCTCTCTCTCTCTCTCTCTCTCTCTCTCTCTCTCTCTCTCTCTCTCTCTCTCTCTCTCTCTCTCTCTCTCTCTCTCTTTGTAGGAAGACGGTGCAACTCAAAGTACAGTTACGAGGCACACTGCTGCAAAGAGTGATAGGGAAACCCGAAATGTGGTAGAGAAGAGAGTAATGTGATTGGGTGAGGGTCTGGTGGTGGGCGTGGTCACTCCACTCTCTGTCTGTTTTAAATGTTGACAAATTAATATACAATAAGAGAAAGAATGTTAGATAATAAGGAGAGGATGTATGTAGTACAAAGTAAAAGTATAAAGATACAGAGAAACATAGATAAAAGTAAATTATAGCTCCAAGGGCAAGCATATGAATCATAAATTTGTCTCTAATCACCATGACAAGTGTTTATTGAAATGAATCACAGAAGATTAATAGTCACATTCCTCCTCCTCCTCCTCCTCCTCCTCCTCCTCCTCTAAGACGTATATAAAACTAGCCATCAGAGATAACTTCCATTCCTCCCTCATTCCTTCCCTTCCTCCTCACACACCAGCATGGGTTCTGCAGGTAACGCCACCCCCGCCCTGGATGACGTGGGTTGGGACATGGGCTACAGGATGCGAGCAACCTTCTACGCCCTCGAGCCTGAAGAAACCTATGTGCAGCATATTAAGGATTTACCTGACTTACAGGTTAAGGTGAGCTGGGATGCAAACTGTTGTGAGGCTTCATTCCCTTCATTCCCTTCCTTCCTGCCTTCCTGCCTTCCTGCCTTCATTCATTCATTCTTTCCTTCCTTCCTTCCTTGATGTACAGGAAGGTTCTGGCGGGTTGGTGGTAACTAATTTTTTATTTATTTTATTAATTTATTATTTTTTTCTAAGTATCCCTGTTCCCTATCTTCAAAGTTATGGAGTTTGATAAATTATATTGGTTGTTGGCATTACCTTTCTAATAACTTTAATAATTTAGGAGGAATTTTAAGTGTGAAAAATACAATTGTATCACTTTCTTCATTCCTACTTCTATATTAACATTTTAATTCCATTTCACTATAGTTCATATAAATTTCCTACGTAAACCTCATGATACCTCATAATATAACCATGTTCTGAGCTCGCATCATAACACTTGTGCCACGAGTGATCTACAATCCCTCTTGACAGTTTTATATAAATCTGATGAGGTGCAGTAAGATGAAAGGATGATAAGATAAGAGATATTAGACCTTCCCTACTATCACTCTTCTCATACTATATATAGCTGAAATAAAGATGCAAAGGTGAAATGTTCCCTTATCTGTAGCCATCAATACAAACACCTACTGACCTTCGACACAACTTATATTATCACGAAAGATCTATTGGGTGCGAAATGGTGTAGGGTGATACGGGCACCTAACCTAACCTAACCTAACCTAACCAAACCAAACCTAAGAACTCCCCCCAATGACCCTGTATCTCCTATCCCTTCATTCCAGGTATTTCCTTTCATGTTTCTGTTCACTGTCATGGAACTCCTGGTGCTGAGATGGCGTGGTAAGGGGACCAACTTTCGTCTCCACACCACTGCTATCAACTACTGCACGGGACAACTCAAAGAGGCTGGCAGGAAGTAAGGGAGACAGACTATAACATAAATATACAACACTTAACATATATTGATACGTAATAAAGATTGCATTTCTTAATTATATTCTTTTTGATCAGCTTTATGTTCAGAGGTGTCGAGTTGTCTGCGTATATATGGATCTACACCCATTGGCGTCTCGTTGCGTTGCCCTGGGACTCTCCACTCACTTATGTGTTGGCGATGCTTGGGGTGGACCTGTGTACGTACTGGTGGCATAGGATGTGTCATGGTGAGTGTGTGCGTGTGTGTGTGTTGGGGGGTGGGAGGGGGTTGTGAGAGAGAGAGAGAGATAGTGTGTGTGTAAAGAAACCCATCATTAATATCACTTTTTTTTCTCTTTTTTCCTTCCCTTATCTCATCCATTCTAACCATTAACTAACTACTCATCCCTTTATCTAAATATTTTCTTTTGTCTAACTAGTAACCACCACCCCCAAACCAAACCCTCCCCAAACCCCTTTTTTCTAGCTAGTTACCCCCCAAACCCCTTATTTTAACTATCTCCTTGTTCCCTTCACCCTTACAGAGGTGTCGTTCATGTGGGCGGCTCATTACGTTCATCACAGCTCGGAAGACTTCAACTCATCCCTGGGATCAAGAATATCAATGACTATGAGGCCTTGGAAGTAAGTATATATATATCTCTTTATCTTTATCTTTATCTTTATTTTTATTTTTTTTTCTCTCTCTCTCTCTCTCTCTCTCTCTCTCTCTCTCTCTCTCTCTCTCTCTCTCTCTCTCTCTCTCTCTCTCTCTCTCTCTCTCTCTCTCTCTCTCTCTCTCTCTCTCTCTCTCTCTTTTTTCCCCGTCAAACTCTATTTCCAATGACTCTTTCTATAATATCTAAGTGATTGATATGGGTCTTATCTTAGTAGTAGTAGTAGTAATAGTAGCAGCAGTATAAGTAGTAGTATTTACATCACAAACCGTTGGCGCCAATAGACTTTATGGAGGGTAAGATGGATTTGCCTTTTCCCCGTTATTTAGCGTAGGTTTACATTTACATCCTCTCATATAATATAGAAGTATTTGTTATTTTCATTTTCAGGTGGGTGTACTACCTTCCTTTGGCGTTCGTTGGGCTACCTCCCACCACCTTCATCGTCCACCAGCAGCTCAACTTCATCTGGGGCTTCTGGGTTCATAACAGTGTGTTCCCCAAGGTCAACAAAATCGTCCCTGTTCTCGGCCACATCATTGAATTCATTGTTGTCACGCCAAGCCATCATCGCGTTCACCATGGTAATGTATAATAGTTTTAATAATAATTCGTATCTATCTATATACCAAGGCAATTACTCTCTTCTCCCCCTCTGTGTCTTGTTTTTGCATAGAAGGATAT
>JAPQNM010000015.1:3259223-3306723 GCA_029783475.1 Metacarcinus magister
TTTAATTTATAACTTTCGTATTTTGATTTTTCCTTCCCCCATTTATTTCCTTGCTTTATTTTATCATCATTATTATTATTATTATTTTAACGTCACTTAGTATTATAAACGACTCTTACCAAGCTGTGTAAAAGAAAATAGTTATATAGAAGTAAAGGTTTTCGTTACTACCGTCCGTTTCATTTAACTTGGCGATACACGGTCAGAGAGGAGCTTCCAACGGAGTCAAGAAAAGTGTGCCGTTATAAAGACTAATAATAATAATAATAATAATACAACTAATAATACTAATACTAATACTACCACTACCATTACCACTACCACTACCATTACTACTACTAATAATAATAATAATAATACATCAACTTTCCTTAACTCTTTAACTTAATTAAACTCGACTTATCTAGTTGAATTACTACAGTTATTGAGGTTTGTTTCATATATTTATAATTCTCAAAACATTACATTTACTGTCTGTTAGTGAAATTATGAACCGAATAAAAAAGAAAAGCAAAACTAAGGGAGGGAAGTGGAAAGTGAGATAGGAAGAAGTAAAAGAAGAGGAGGATAAAATAAATATAAATAAAGGAGAGAGAGAAAGAGAAAGGAGGAGAATGAAGAGATAATGGAAGACGAAGAGGAGGAGGAGGAGGAGGTAAGGAAGCCATACTCCATAGTCTCTATAACCTTGTTTGATAAGCTTATTTAGGCAATATGACCTTACCTGTCCTTAATTACATGTACCTGTTCCCCTCGTTCTTACCTGTGGTGGTGGTGGTGGTACACAGGAGTACGAAGGAAAAACACTGGACCTGGATCTAACCAGGCTGTCTGTGTGGCCAGGGACGAATCTTTCAATACAATAGTATAATAACTACTACTCTTTACGGGTTAATATTATTCTAATCATAAAATGAAGTTTAGATTCGTGTTTCTCATGCACTAGAACCTTTATACACTTATTTTTGTGAGATTTGAAAATTTGAAAATTGTCAAGCAATTTTGGTGGGTACAACCCTTAGACTTTTTTCTAATAATCACGTTTTATTAAATAACTCAAAAAGTATGAGGTTTACGAAAAAAAGGAACACTATAAAAGAAAGAGCAGAAAACGGCCGTTCTTTTGAGCTATAGTATATTGACAATTGAATATAAATTATTTGAAAAATGTCATTTATTTTTTTCAAAAAACATTACTTTCGTCCTCATTGTCTCCTAAACTATTGAAGATATTAGAAAGATTATTACACCATCTGATAATCTTTGTCAAGCCTTACAAATTTGTCTTTATACATATTTAGTCTAGGACTAATAATTTTGCAGTACAATGGCGTGAATGGTGTTGACATGAATTTTGGTCGACATTTTCCGGGCCAAAAAATAAAAAAATAAATTTTTTGTCACAAACGTGAAAGATCCCATGAATTAAAGTTGTACATCTTCAATAAACAATAACAAGATGTATTGAGCCAGTTGTGTTGAATTTAGAATAATGACCAATATTAACATGAACCCATCCATGTATAACCATTAGGTTGTATAGGGGAAACGATTTTAAAACCAACATAACGTAAGGAGGAGGAGCAAAGGGCATCTTGTAGCCTTTAGATATTACTACGAGGAAGGGTGAAGAGGAATACAAGGGAACACAAACAGCAACAGACTCTAGGGTCCCTACGAAGGCTGTTTGAGGAGGAGGAAAAGGAATAGGAACGGAACAGAAGGGATTGGAGGGAGGGAGGAGCGTGGAAAAACAGAAGTAAGGAGTCCAAAACAATATATGGGTCACGATGCAGGAGGTGGTGGTGGTGGTGGTGATGTTTTGATTGTATCTTGTCTTTATTTAAATTATTCATGTATGTATTATGATGTATTTATGTATTAACGTTTTTTTTCAATTGATTTGTTTATTTGTGTTTTTTTTTCTTTCGTTTCATGTTATATCTATTTTGTTTGTTTTTCTATATTTATTTTTCTTTCGTTTGACCAAGTATGACCTATAATTAGTCACATATATTAGTCACATTACTACTATAGCTTCTCTCTCTTCTTTTTTTTTCTCTCTCTCTCTCTCTCTCTCTCTCTCTCTCTCTCTCTCTCTCTCTCTCTCTCTCTCTCTCTCTCTCTCTCTTTCTCTCTTCATCTATCTCTGAAGCCCTACTAGAGACACCCTTCAAGCAGAGTTTATTCCAGTGTCTCCCAGAAGCTTGGAGGGAGAGGTTGTCACTATTTTCCCACTTCCGTGACTAACCAAAAATAATTATATCTTTGTTTTGATTACAACTACGATTTTGTTAGTGATTGAAGAGACTTTTTTGGTGTTTTCAGTTAAGAAACGAATCTACGAAAAGCAAAAAACAATAACGAAAACAAGAAGAACAAGACAAACTTAAGAAAAACAAGAGGCTAACACACATAACAAAGCCATAACCTCACTATAACTCCACAATGGACCCTCACATGACACAAGAAGACAGGGAAATTTATGAGTTAGGATCACACCGTTCCCTCAGACAAAAACTCGCACCGCCCTGCCAACTCCACGTCAAGAAGAAGAAACTGGTCAACTTCAAAATATCACTAAGGCGACGATCAACGAAGGAGCAGCAGTACCGACGCAGTAGCACAGGTAGCATCACCTTCGCGCAACGACCTGAGGGAAGGAAAAACTCCGTCACATTCTTACAAGATGAGTGTGAGTCTTTAGAAACGGTAAGAGAGTCTCGTGAGCCTCGGAGTGACTCGATATTGCAGCGTCAGGGTACTAAAACGACGAAGGAGAGACGAGAAGCCTTCAGGAGTACTGGGGAGCAAAGAATGGCTTACCGCATGAGCCAGGATAGACGGAGCACCTCAACTACCACTAGCCTCAGCTTATCAAGGGATCAGGACTTCAGAAACGATGATGACGACTCTAGGGACACTGATATGACCCTGCAATGCGATGAGGACTTGAGTAAGGTCACCCAGCGTAACCTCAACCTCAACACACACAGAAGGAATAGCCAAATCGAGCCAGATATCTACTTACCTACAAGAACTACACCACATACTACCCACCCAACTAAAAGTATTTCTTTTAACTCATTCTGTACTGTTGACTCTCTAAACGTCAACTCAGAAGCGGTACATAGGCGGAGAAACGACTTCTCAAGGTCATCTAGTGTGTCTTCAACGGAGAATTGGAACAAGATCAAGACTGTAGCCAACCCAAAGTCTTCCCGCATCAACAACCTCGTGGAAATGCTTATCACACGTAGGAAAGTGTCTCTCGCACCTTCGATTTGGACCCCGTCTGTACCTCGCTGCCTTCCTGGACCCAGACCTGCAAACTTCCAAGACCAGGTAAGACGTATGTATAGTAGTAGTTAGGTTAGGTTAGGTTAGGTTGCATAAATAGTAACCACCACCACCATTACCACTTCCAACCCTTCTACCCCACCAGGAGGAGCCAGGGAAGGGCACCTATGTTATCTCCTTCATCCAGCACTCCGCGCCGCCCAAGCCAAAACAACACCCTCGCTTCCGTCGCATGCAAAGTCTACAGTTACCTGAGAAAACCACCCAGGAGACGCAGTACCTTGCCTGGCTTAGCAAACTCGTGGCTAATCCTCTCTTAGCATCGGGTGTACTAATGAAGGGGCTGGAAATAGGAGGTGAGGAATAGAAAGAGAGTTAGAGATGTATTATAAGTAAAAACGAAATTATTACCTTCTCAACCGTCACTCTTTTCAACAGGACATCAAAGTTTTTATATCTTTTTCTACGCTATTTAAACATCAATTCTGTCTCGCATAATATTCTCTCTTGTTACTTTTCTTTTATCTTAACTCTCCTATCCCTTCCCTCTCTCTTTATCTCTTTGTCCATGCTATTTAAACATCAATTCTGTCTCTCATAACGTTCTCTCTTACTATCTCTCTCTTATCTTACCTCTCCTTTCTCTTTCCCCTTCCATAGCGTCCTTCAAAGCCCCTCTTCCCTCCCATAAGTCAACCCTTCCTTCTCTTACGTCACTTCTTAGGGTTTACGAGCGGGAAACCTCATAGTCGCACCTGTAAACTGTAAACTCAGGGTACAAAACAGATTTTTTTTCTTCCTTCCTTCCTTCCTTTCTTTATTTCTTCCTTCCTTCCTTCGTACCTGTTATCGCTAATTGGTATGTGTGTTTGTTTTTGTTTGTTTTATTCTTACTCACCAAGGGCGCGAGGGCTACCTGACGCCCCTACAGGTGAGGTAATTTATAGGTAACTTATGGGGATTCTCTCTCTCTCTCTCTCTCTCTCTCTCTCTCTCTCTCTCTCTCTCTCTCTCTCTCTCTCTCTCTCTCTCTCTTCGTTCCATATACTGCTTTTTTTCAGCTGTATTCTCTCCACACATGTAGTTTTCACCTTCATACTTTTTTTTCTTCTATTTTCTTCTATTCTATTTATTTATTTTTTGGAGGTGGGGAGCTTACCTATTTTTTTTTTTACATGATTTTTTTACCTATTTTTTCCCTCTCTCTCTTTCTCTCTCTCCTCACCTGCAGTTCAGTTTCCAGTGATGCACCTTCGGGAGATACCTGAAGGAGGCGTTGGAGGAGGAGAACATAGACGTCTGGAAGCAAGTCTTGGCAGTGATAGTACCCTCCTGCACGGTAATGAGGAGGAGCAGGAGCAGGAGGTGGTGGTTTTAAGATTGATATAGTTTTGATTAATGGGTATTTTTTACATATTTTTATGATTTTTAAGAATTTTCACTGATTTTTTATGTTATATTTCCTGCCTCTTCCTCCTCCTCCTCCTCCTCCTCCTCCTCCTCCTCCTCCTCCTCCTCCTCCTCCTCCTCCTCCTCCCCGCCCCTATTTCATCTATGTTTTTTCTCCTTTCTTCTTCTCTTCGTTACTACCTCGTCTTCCTCTTTGTCTTATCCTCATCTCCTTTCTCCTCCTCCTCCTCTTCCTCTTCCTCCTCCTCCTCCCCAGGTGAGTATGAGGAGGTAGTGGCGTGGGTCCCAGAGCTGTTGGTTACCTGTCCAAGTGACCCTTCCCAGTGGGCCAGGTGTTACATTGTATTGGGATTTATGACCTTGGACGGAGACCTCAACCAGGTATGTGGGGGGAGGTGTTTGTGTGGGTGTGTGTGTAGTTGTGTGTGTGTGTGTGTGTGTACGTCATGTTGATTCTTTTTATTTTATCTTTTTCATGGTTTTGTTTGCTTAACTTATTTGAATTTCTTGTTCATGTTTTATTTTTTCAGTGTACATTTTTTTTCTTGTGTTTTAAATTTTGTTTGTATCTAAAAAAAAGTTGAATTTTGTATATTTTTTTGTATAATTTCCTCATTTTTTCCGATTATTGTCGTTTATTCCCTCTCCTGATATGTTTTTATTTCTGTTTGACTAATTTCCTTTATTTATTCACATTTTTCTCTCATTCTTAACTGTTTTGGGCATATTTTCACATTTACTCAGTTATCTTTCATATTTACCCCATTTTCCCAATATTTCCCAATCATATCAATCCCATTTATATTACATTCATTCATCCCATTTTCACTTCCCCATTTTAGGTAGTACTCAACTATTTTTCCATTATCTATCACCACACCTTTCTTTCTTTCTTTTAACCACTACCAGTACTCCACACATTAACATTTTACTAACACTCCTTGTTCACTCCTACCAGCATACAAATCTACCTTCACGCATCTACACACACGCAATTAAACCATATATTTTTTTCCATTATCTATAACCACACCTTTCTTTCTTTCTTTTTAACCACTACGAGTACTATATACATTAACATTTTACTAACATCTTTCTCACACTACTTTCCCTCCTCTACACACACTCATTAACACCAAAACATCCATTTATTCAAGTCATCCTTACTAAACCACACATCATTTTCTCTCCCACAGAAAATGGAGAAGGTCTGGAAGGAATGGACGGGCGCTCTTTTCATCTACTGTAATATCGATGATGATTTAGGGCTTAAGAAACTATCTTTTTACCGACGTAGCTCTCCACACCAACCTAAACTATTCTCTTATATAGTTATAGTGGAAATAGATACAGTAACTCGAAAAAACTCAATCCATCTCCTCGATTTTGTATACCGTATGAAGTTGAGAAGGATGAGTGGATATATTTCGGTTTATCAAGGCCATAGTTCTAAGGTTGAGGCGGAGATGAAGGCTGCTACTTGTGTGTCTTCCTCCTCCTCCTCCTCCTCCTCCTCTTCCTCTTCGTCAGCGCATAGTGAGAAGATTAATATTGCTTCTACTACTACTATCTTGCCTGAGTACTATCCTGATGTTTGTTCGTCGCCGAAATTAGGACGAATGAGCGTGTGATAATGGTAATTTGCGATACGATGATGTTTGGTGATGTTTCTGTTGTTTATTTATTTATTGGGTTTGTTTGTTTTATTACACATTTGTTTTTGTATATATATCTATTTCGTTAGTCATTTGTTTCCTCAATATATCTCACCACATCGACCTTTTCCTTACAATGCATTATATACGAATTAAACTAAAATATATAATCACTTTCAAGCGTTTAAATGAATTCTTCTTTTTCTTTTTGTCCCTCTGGTGGCTTGAGACTGAACTAGACACTCAGGTAGGGTAATGGGGGGGGAAGGGTCGTTAGAGCAGCAGTATTTCAGTCATTCCTTTGACAGTGAACAGGATGGTTGTTGAATATCCGCGATTTATTTTTGTTCGTGTTTCTTCTATTTTACTTGAAGGTCATCACACACGCTCGGGTCAATGTGAAACCATAGAGAAGAGTTATGTGTGTGGGGAGAGAGGGTCGCGTGTGTGTGTAGTAGTAGGAATGTATATGTATCTCTGTTTTATATCTTCATCTATCTTTCTTGTCTAAGTCATTATAATTTAGTGTTGATTTAAGGGAATAATGTAATCGATGGTGTGTGTTAACAAGGAATTTCAGGGAACAAGTGATTGGCTGAGCTTGTAATAATTAAGGAAGAAGTGAGTGAGTTAATGGTAATAAAGTAAGTGTCAGACATCAAGAATCTGCAGGAATCCGTATGGTGGCGCAGTAGTCGAAATTATTATTGTCACAGTCAGACAACATAATAATTCTACTCGAGTCATCGTTAAAAGAAAACAAATACAGAAAATTTTAAGACTGCTTTTTGAAGGTGAATCTATTTTATTCTAGAAGGAAATAGTGAATGGGCGGGGTAGGCTATTTACGATGAATATTAGGGAAAGAGGAGAGTTTAATAAGGTAAAACTATTATATTACGGTAGGGAATGGCGGTGGTGGTTGCTGGGAGGGAGAGAATGGGTGTGGGAGTCTCGGAGGGAGAATGGGTGTGGGGTGGGTATCTAGGGTGAATATCAGGGAAGGAGAGGAAGAGTGGAGTGAGGAGACGGAAGCCAGCACGGAACGCAGGAACAGGTAACTCAACACCGACCTTACACTAACATTACAGGCAGGAGTTGACTAAATATTCCGGATAATATTGTAATCAACTTAGCGTTAGGTTAGCCACAGAGTTACAGTTAGGTTAGATTAGCCCTGCAGGGATAGGTTTGGTTTCGCATACTTCAAAATGCTAACTGTTTTGCCGTTAGCGTTGTAAATTAAAGCATTATATCCTACCTAGAAAAATGAGTTGGCTAGCCTTATCTCCATTTTACCCAATATTTCTCTTATCTACATTCTTAACGGTGACAATAGGATAGAAAAGCAACAAGTCTCCCTATCTCCAACTTATCAATGTCATAAAAACACGTAAGTATCATTCTACATCCGTTGCAAATAACGGATATTATTTATATTCAAACATTTTCAAAGGACAGGAGAGAAATATAAGAAATCATTCATGCTATACGTATTAACTTTTGACTTATGAATGAATGAATGAAATTAAGCTATGAGTTTAGAAAGTCACAAGAAACGGATACATAAAAGTAAACGTCGTTATCTTCTGGAAAAGTGAAGAAAGAGCGGATATGACGAGAATAATGGTGTGTGTGGGAGGGTGGGAAGAAAGGGAGGAAGGGCAGAGGTGATATCTAGGAAGGAAGGAAGAGAGGGAGGGAGAAGGGGGGACGGGATCTATATAGGGCTTCTAAAAGGGCGGGAAAACATAGGAGGGAGGTGGTAGGGTCTGGTAGATTATTATTATTATTTTTTTTTTTTTTTTAGAATGTAAGAAAAGTGGCGCCAGAAATTCCACACCATAAAGGAAAATTCAAAAGGAAACAATTACGTAACCGACAAAACGAATGCAGTACTTATCTAGATGACTTTTTTTTTGTCGTCACATAGTTTCCCAAAGATCACTGTCCTCATTATACTTGTTCACAACCACCCTGTCCCATCCCATCCCTTCCCCTTCCCCTCACCTCACCTCACCTGCATAACCCGTTCTCAGCTGCATCTTAAGTATTGTCTTAGCTATCTTGAAAAATATTCGTTCAATAATGTTGTTCGTATCTAGGGAAACTTTATAGCATGTATGTATTGAATATTTTCGAGATAAAAAAGAGGTTTAGAGACCAAGTTATAACTATAATAATAATTGCTATGTACAGGATGTATTCATGATTACTCACTAAGCAAACTTTTCTGCCTTTCTTTCATCACATTAAAAGTGACAACAGCGGATGTTCACACACTAACTTTTATCACATGACATACAATGAACAAAAACAAAAATATGAGAAATTAAATTAAGTAAATATAGATGTTGGTTGTCATGTGAGTCACACACACACACACACACACACATAAAAGAAAGAGAAATGTAAAAGTTAACACGCACAAATCGTAGTGCATAAATTCTTTAACAAATTTGAGAGGCGCGGAAAAACAATAGTGAATTAGCCAGCAAGGTAATGAGGGTGTTGTGCGTATGGGTGAAGGGTTGTTGGTGGGTGTGGGTGAAGGGTGAGGGGGTGTGGGCGTGGAGGGTGTAGAGTCATATCCGGGGGTCAAACACACAGACAGGATGCGACCCTTCTTCTCTTCACCCCTCCTCCGGACCCTCAACTCAGCCATCATACACCTAACATAATTAATCGCTGTTACTTCTATATACACACACTAACAACAGTAATAAACCAACAGGAGGTAATTGAATATATCTTTTATCATTGACGTATATTTGTTCTTTCTTGCGGTGTCTTATTGTGTGGGAAATGTAGAATTTATTTGAATTGTTCTGCCTCCCCGCCACCCCCTCGAACGCGCGTCGCATCAGCTGGTTAGCGGCCCAAGAAAGGTGTCCATTAATTAAGTTTCCCACGATAAGTTCTTTCTTTTGTTATTATTTCAGCGACAGACGACCCCTTGTATTCACTAAGTAAGTTGTGTCAGTTACTATTTCTATCTATCTATCGTTATTTTTGCGATAATAATAGTTGTATTGGAGGTAATTTTTTGTTTAACTTTCATCTGTAATTTTAGATGTAAATTTCTACTTTCTCCTTATTTTCTAGTAATATAAATGCGGAGAGAGAGAGAGGGAATATATATAATAGCCTCAAAAAGCAGGATATTTGACCCCAGTAGCAAGGTCAAGGAAAGTCTGTACGAAGACGATGAAAAGGAAGGAAATTAATACCCAGGCCGGCGTTGTCTTATAAAGGGTTAAGGTAGACCACACAGAATATAACTCGTGTCCGGAATGCGTCACAGTTACAAAGAAATTCCCGCGTTAATCCGGATAAGCCTTAGAAAGTGACGTCGCTGGTAATTACGATATGAAAAAATAATGGAGTTTCCGACTAAAAATGTGTATTACTTGTAACATTCTAACATTAAGGTGGATAATGTATGACTAAATGTAAATTGATAATCTTCGGTATAGTTTTGTTTTCTTGTTACCATGATGATTTAATTTAGTTTTTTATGCTAGATGGAAGTTAAAATGTTGCCACCAAGCGAGGCACTACTTTTCACAGCGTAATAAAATTAATCGTTATTTTTTTCTCTCCTAGATTGAATCACATTGAAGCATTTCCCTCATTTTTTTACCATTTATAAATTTGTTGAGACTATTAGTTCATAAGATAAGAGTGTTGGTTGAGTTTTTAATAATGTTTGTGTAGGTAAATAAGACCACTTTGGTTCCTCCGCGGTGGCTAGGCTAGGCTAGGGAGATTTAGGGAAATATTTTGATTGTCTAGGGAATTTCCATTTATTTTGTCTATATCAGCAACAACGAAATGTCTCATTATATCATATCGAAGCCATTTACTAACTTCCTATATATTTGTTTTATAACCTAGTACATGAAGGAGATTTTAATTTTAACGTAAGACAAGATAGATAATAGCTTTCAAAAATATGATAATTGTATATAATGAAAAAGAAGAAAATGGTTAGAATTTAATGGTTAAATATATATGTATAGGCTAGAAAATAGTATACGTTCTAAACTATTAATGTGATCAGTATTTTATTTTATTATACATCAAAACAAAAACAAAAAAGTGAGATAAACAAATGTATATGAGAAATTCCTGTGGATTTATTTATTCATTTAAATCAAAACATTCCCCATAACAAAATATTCCATGATAAGTAATAGGTATAAAACAAATCCTTTTTAATTTATTTCCTCTCTAGGGACAATTTTCCAACATCTTAAAGGGGAAAAAACAAGATAAAAAAAATTCTACCATTCAGTCAAATAACAACAAATGAGAATCTAATAACAAATAAATAAATAAACAAACCCACACTATACCACAACACATAAAAATCCTTAAAAAAACAGGAAAACAGGAAAATATATATTGCAGGGTAAATGGAGGCGCTTTAAAGGGGAAAAAGAGAGTCAGTTGATATGAGGACAGAGTCAGCAATGGAGGCGAAGGGGTGATGGCGGCTGCATCTCTCCTCTTAAATAGCCTCCTATGAAGCCACCATGAGTAAAGGAATCCGTAACCTTGTGTCAAAAAGAAAAAGAAGGTTTAAGGAAAATGGCTACGACCTCGATCTCAGTTGTATCCTTTTAAATAATGGAGAAATGGTGTTAATATGGCGTGGATGACCCTTCCTCTCCTACCCTGCATTTCAGTTCTTATTGTGTTTTGATGTGTTTTTTCTCGTGTGGTGATGATGTTATTGGTGTTGTAGTGAAGTGTGGTTACTTATGTGTTTTGTGTGTGCGTGTGTGTTCCGTAAGTGTGTTAAAAGTGCTGAAAATTGGGGAAATATGAGTGTGTTCTCGCGTCTTAGTGTGAGAAAGAGACAGAGAGAGAGAGAGAAAAGGTAAAGATACAATTTCGTGTTGTTTTTTTCGAGTTTATTGCAATTCTTCTCTTATTCCTGTTTGTCTGTTTCCTATTTCTTTCTTTTTCCCTTTCCTTCATTCCTTCAATCCTTCCACTTCCAATCTTTTCTGCTTATTTCCTTCATGCATTCATTCCTTCCTTCCACTCTTTCAATCTTTGGTAAATAATCGTTTCCTTAACCAACCCTAACGTAACCTAGAAAAAAGAAATCTTATTTTTTCTATAATTCAGCGGCATACTTATTTGAGGTGATCTGAACAAGTATCTGAGGTTAAATTTGCATTATGAAGGTAACCAAGATATCGAGTGATTAATGAACCGAATATTTACCCAATCTTTTCTACCTTCCTTCCTTCCTTCCTTCCCTCCTTCCTTCCTTCCTTCCTTCCTTCCTTCCTTCCTTCCTACCTTCCTTCCTTCCTTCCTTCCTTAGTGCCTCAATTACCTGTAGTGATGTACAGGTGTTACGGTGAATTAATACGACTATATATTATTTTGTATGTATATGTACTGGTTAATATTTTAGTTTATTTATTTATTTATTTATTATTATTATTTTTTTTTGGGGGGGGGCTGTCAACATTACCCTACACCTCCTTCCTTCCTTCCTTCCTTCCTTCTTTTTTTTCTTCCTTCCTTCCTTCCTTCCTTCCTTCCTTCCTTCCTTCCTTCCTTCCTTTTCTTCCTTTTCTTCCTAAATTCTTCAAGCTTCTTAATTTCAACTTAATTTTCAACATACTTTTGGTCGATAGTTTTTTACTTTTTATCATTATAAGTCTAGTGTATTGGTAATTATAAATAGTTTCTACTCTTTCTTTCTATATATTCTTTCATATAACTCAAATCATAGGTAATTTAAGTGATATTTTTAAAACAAAATCTATGTAACTATTTAATTTTTCTTCTTCTCTAACCTGTCATCAATATTTGGCTCTTAATTTTGTGTTTGGAAAATGTTTATATTTTTTTTAGCTTCTGTTCTTATTGATTTGGTGGGAATTATGGGTAAAATGTGTGTGTGTGGGGGGGGTTAGGTTAAGTTAGGTTAGGTTATCTGTATTAAATCTTATCTTTTTGTCCTTATCTCCTAGCAGGCCATTTTAACTGTCATTATCCTCCTTAATCTTAATAGAATATAAAAAGCTGCTAACATGACATAATCGACCTAACATAACTTGAAAGATGCTATACCAGGTAAATAATAAGACACAGGCCGTAGGAATAGCGGATGACAACGCGGTACGACTGCCGTATCTCTAAGCACTTTGAATAATAAAAGGAAATGAAGATATGATTATAATAACTATAATTACTAGCAAGTTTGATTAGTGTATTGAAGTACTAATTGGTGGGTGTATATTATGGGGCAACGCAATGTTAAACCCGGCCATGGGTGACTTTGGGTGAGGTTACGAGACTTCGGGGGAAAAACATCATCATTACGTCTACCCCCCGAAGAAGATAAATGAAAAAGTAAGAATGTATTAATTGAAAAACACATCAATTACCGTTCCATTTAAAGTCATAATGATCGCATAGTAATTGAGTTTGAAATAAAGGTGTAGAATATGAATAAAAATATAAAAAAGAAAGAAGATATTAATTGAAAAACACATCAATTACCGTCGCATACTAATTGAGTTTGAAATAAATAAATAAAGGAAAACGCTAAATAATAAGCGACATACACATCAGTAAAATACATAATAATGAAAAAGAAAAACAGACAATCAAAAACAAACACAGATATTACTTAAATACAAACACACTCAAACGGGTTCAATATGGGCTTAAAGTACACAGTATAAACGCAATGATTTTCTTGTTATCTATGAGGAGGAAAGAGTTAAAGGACATAGCCTAATAGTAATAATGATGAAAAGTTTAAAAGACAATATTGATTTACAACAATGAATAATGAAAGTACAGTAACATGGAAATAATGAAAAATAATAATAATGATAATAATGATCAATGTAGAGGTAGCTAAAATCAATAAAAACAAAAGCTATCATTATTTTATTAAAGCACACACACACACACACACACACACACACTATCTCACATACAAATTTTATCAGTTGCATTTTATATAACCTTCCTATAGTTACCCTTTGAAAATGGTTCCGTGACCCCATCTTAAAGGTCAGTGGCCTTGGCTCACCTCTCACGCCTGCTGCCTGTGTGACCTTTGACCTGACCCTCTCTATCTCCTCCAGGGAATTAGAACTAGACTCACACATGTATTGAATCATTTTGAGAATAGTATTGAGACACTTGTGGGATTAATTTTCGTTTTGGTCGTGAAATTTATACTCATACATATATATTTTTTTTAGGGAGTGGTTATTTATTTATTTATTTAGTATTTTATTAATTTATTTAGGATATTTCATTGCATTTGTGTGTTTTGTAATCCCACTTCACTTGTTTGAGAGAAGGACAGTTAGTATTCAAGAAAAATATACAAAATTGTTATTATGTATTAGCCAGTCTCTTGTACATGTAAAAAAAAAAATATGATGATAATGATAGTATTAGTGAATTATTGTATACTCTGGCAAGGAGTGTGTGTGTGTGTGTTGCTTGGTCCACCACTTACGGATTTACTACTGCTACTATTTCTTTCCTCCACACACACACACACACATCAAACAAACACCCACGCCCACACCCGCCCACTTTCCTTAACCCCCACCCTGCCCAGACATCACGGAGAGGCTCATTGCGATGGGATTCCCGGCACAGAAGCTGGAAGGAGTCTATCGCAACCATATTGATGATGTCTACCGCTTCTTGGAGGACAGACACAAGGACCACTACAGAATATATAACCTGTAAGTAATAATAATAATGATGATGATGATGAGGATGTTTTCTTTCTTCATCTTATTACTGTTTACTTTTTTTCCATCTCCTTGTTTCTTCTTTCTTCTCCCATTCTCTTTATCTTTATTTCTCCTTTAATCTATTCCTCTCCTCCGTCCCTTCCTCCCTCCCTTCCTCCTTCCTTTCTTCTAACCCCTTCCCTTCAGTTTATATATTCCTCCTCCTCCTCCTCCTCCTCCTCTATCCTCATCTTCCCTTTAATTTTTTTTCTCCTTCCATTCCTCTCTCTCTCTCTCTCTCTCTCTCTCTCTCTCTCTCTCTCTCTCTCTCTCTCTCTCTCTCTCTCTCTCTCTCTCTCTCTCTCATTCTTACTTTCCGTTCACAGGTGTTCAGAGAGGAATCGGTGTTACGACGCGTCTCGCTTCCACAATCGGGTCCGAACCTTTCCGTTTGCCGACCACAACCCACCGCCGCTCATAGACATCCAGCCACTATGCAACGATATCGGCAAGTGGCTGACAGAGGACCAGAAGAATGTGGCGGTGGTGCATTGCAAGGCTGGCAAGGTGTGTGTGTGTTTATTTAGTCAGTCTTGTTTATCATTAAGTCAGTCCATCTTTACAGTGAATCAGTCAGTCAGTTTATATTACAGTAGCCAGTCAGTCAGTAAGTCACCTCAAAGTATAACATAGTAGAAGAAACAAGACACCTAACCTCACCTCACCTCACCTCACCTCACTTCCACAGGGCCGCACGGGAGTAATGATATGCTGTTACCTCCTCCACTGCCACCACAAACGCCTTGCACAGGAGGCGCTAGACTTCTACGGGGACAAGAGAACCTTCGATAGAAAAGTGAGAGACAAAGAAGATGAAAGAGAGAGAGAAATTATGTTATACAGGTTGACTATCAATAATCCGGTATGAGTAAACAGCTATTTCTGGGTACAGCGCTATCAAAATGTAAATATAAACAGTACCTCCCAAGAACAGTGATGCGCTTACTCAGGAAATTTGAAACTGCGCTCTGAAATTCATGCCGGAATATTGATAGGCAACCTGTACTGATTTAATGTGTATAAGAAAACTGTGTGTGTATGTCTGTGTGTGTGTGTGTGTGTGTGTGTGTTTAATTGTTGTGGTTTGATCCTCAGGGCGTGACCATCCCCAGCCAAAGACGTTATGTGGAATACTACGCTAAACTAGTCAGTTCCAACTTTAACTATAACCCACCCTATGTGCGCCTAAGGGAGGCTCGCATGACTCCACCGCTCTCCAGCGTCAACTCAGGTGGGTGACCACGTGAGGTTAGACTCATTAAACGTATTTATTTATTTATTTTCTTTTTTTTTGTATATTTCCACTTTTTTTTATATGAATTTTACTCATTTTGTGCATTTTATACGTTTATATTTTTTGCATTTGACTCATTCATATTTTGTGCATTTTAAACGTTTATATTTTGTGCATTTTACACATTTATATTATGTCCATTTTACACATTTATATTATGTACATTTTACACATTTATATTATGTACATTTTACACATTTATATTATGTACATTTAACACATTTATATTCTGTGCATTTTAAACATCTATATTATATCCATTTTACACATATATCTTTTGTCAATTATTTCATTTATATCTTCCTTATTACATATCTTGCTTAAAAAATGCCTTGTATCATCTCCTTTTCTTCCTATGCTAACAAGATTAAATATAACTACTATTTATCTATCTTCTAACCCTCTTTTTCCTCCTTTATTCATCTCTCCTCCTCCTCCTCCTCCTTTTCTTTATATTAATCCACCTTCTTCCTCCCTGGTTAAGCAGAGTTGTACCTGGTGGTGAGCTCGCATACCAACAAGAAAGGTTACAGTACTCAGGTGTGTGAGGTGAAGAAAGGGAAGGAAGCTCTCCACCTACTCGTTAAGGAGGAGGTGGCTAGAGCCATTTCAGGTGACATCAAGATTGAACTCAAGCGGACCAACTTTGTCAGGCGAACGGTGAGTGTGTGTGTGTGTGTGTGTTAGTGTGTGTGTGTGTGTATGTCTTTTCCATAGCCATTATCTCTTCATTTTTCCTTTCACCTCCAATACTTATGAAATCACTACTACTACTACTACAACAACAACAACTCTCTCCCCTTCTCCTCCCCTCCCAGGATAAGCTGTTTAGTGCCTGGCTCAATACTCATTTCATCTTTGAGGAAGGCAAGAAGGTCACCAATGGGTTTGAAATCAACGCGTCGGACCAAAGCAACCACAACACCTGCGGACCTCACCAAATTAGCCGACAAAGGTGTGTGTGTGTGTGAGAGAGAGATAGGAAGGATGAGGTTAGGTTAGGTTGATTCATAAGAGTTATTTTCATGTTTCTATCTGTTCCTCGGTGTTTTGTGAGAGAAAGAGAGAGAGAGAGAGAGATAGTGTGTGTGTGTGAGTTCTGATAATCGTAAGAAATATACCAACAGTTTTATATAAGAGGGAGAGAAGGAGGAGGAAGAGGAGGAGGGAAATGAGTAAAAAGGAGAAGGAAGAGGAGGAATAAATAACAGCACATAGATATAGAGAATGAGAGAAGAAGGAGCAATCAAAACATAGATAATAATAAAAGTACGAGGAGAAGGAGGAGGTGGAGGAAGAGAAGGAGCATGTTAACCCCAGACTAACCACCACAACCTACCACTCTAAGCTCCCCTAACTAGCATAACCCCCACAACCCTCACCCCTACCTCACACCCCCACCACCCCCACAACAGATGGGGCGGGGTGGGCTGGGGCAACACCTCTATAAGTGAACGCGGGGTCAATTCGTGCAGGAGTAGTAGCTTCCGGGCATCAAACAAGCAAGACGGACCCAGACACCGCCGCCAAGAATCCGGGGAAGGGCGGGGGACACTCTCAGGTCTTGGGGGCGGGAGTATGGACCAGCAACCCCCCAGAGAACCCCGCAGAAGGAATAGAGTAGCCGGAGAGAGCAAAAGTTTACCTACGGGTCATCTTACGTGTTTAGCTGCACAGGAAGATTGGCCTCCGCTACCTCCCCCTAAGCCTCCGCCACCTTCCCCCGGAGATGCCAGCCCCCCGTCGCACCTCCGATACCACTCCAGGCAAGAGAGCCGTCACCGCCGCCGACACCACACACATCAGCTTCCGTAAGGCGTGCATGGTTTGTGTGCGTGTGTGTGTGTGTGTTTTTTTTGTGGGTTCAAGGCTCACCGCATCACCTGTATCTACCTGTACTGGCTTCATTAATGCACCTGTTCATTTGTTCACCTGTTGAGCCGTTCAGTCCGGGTTCATGCTTCTGTTTTGGTATTAATTTTGTATATTTTTCTTTTTTCTTTCCTGCTTTTCTCTCTCCTTCCTTCCTCCTTTAGCTGGTGTGTGTGTGTGTGTGTGTGGTTACCTGAGCTATTTCTTTCATCATCTATTGTCTTATTGAAGAGTATGGCAGATTTAACTATATGTTGGTTTGATATTTATTTATTAATTTTTTTAGTATATTAGTTACACCGTTAAAATTTGGGATTAAAATAGATACAGACTTTGAAAAATATGACTAAATTATTATAGTTATGTAGATTATCTCTTTTTTGGCTTGATTTATATTTATTTTATTTATTTTATTGAACTAAACTGATTTTATTTTATTTACTCGGGTGATTATTTCTCGGTAATTTAATTTATTTTCTCCTATCCTATCCATTCTTATTTATCTATCCCTCTCTATGTCCCTTTTACTTGCAAGAGAGAAAGAGGAAGGATAGAAGGTTAAGAGGGATGAAAATGTAAGATTATTCATTTCTTTATATCTTATTCATCTTTTTTTTATGTATATATTTACATTTATTTATATTATGAGGCTGGAATTGGGTTTGGTGATGGGTGGGCCTCTCCCTAACCCTTTCCTCCCTGCCTCTCCCCCTCCCCTCCTTACCTCACCTCTTTCTTCTCTCCACCACCACCACCACCACCACCTCACATACCTTCCCCCTCCCCCTCATCCCCCAGGTCCCCTCTCCCCAGTGAAAGTGTTGAGAATACTAAGGACATACAAGGAATCAATGTTATACTCTCATTAATAAAGATACACTAATACTTGTGGACTGAGAAAGTTGCATAGTGGATGGTAATAAGTAAAGTGAGTGTGGTTGTCATTCATAAACGTCGCGAAGTAACTGGATGTTTTATAAAGAATTCTAATCAGGGCCGGATTAAAGGGGGTGCTATCAGGGCCCCCACAAAATATAGGCCTCCAAGTTTTAATTTACTAAATAGTAATTATATCATGTAAACAAATTAACTAAAGAATTTTGCAGACTGGCTTCCCAAAAATATCTGTAAATTTCCCGGTGGGCCCCAATAATTCCCATACACCATACCCGGTATTGAGTAAGTCATTTAAAGTGTCGCCCAGGTGCTTGCATAAAGTACTTTCCTCAAAATAGTCCCAGAATTGCCCACCTTGTATACTGTACTGTAGGGCCAACACAAGTGCTGTGCCCCGGGGCCCCCACACCTGTTGATCTGACCCTGATTCTAATTCTATGTGGAATGATATTAGTGAATGCACATCTGAAGCTTAGAAATGTTAATTGGAAGTTTTAAACGAATATATTTATATGGTAGAGTTGTTACTTCAGAACTAACTAACTAACTAACAGATATTTCTGATTCTATGTGGAAAGATAAAAGTGAGTGAAGATTTATAATTGATATCAGTTGAAAGATATGAAAAGTACACAGTTTGTTGTAGTTATTAACTTGAAAGAAGTGCAGCTTGTAGCTGCATTTATGAGAAACTAAACGGATATAAAAATGGAACAATATAACTTGTTTCTGATAAACGAACTGATGAAAATAATAAGTTATATATTCATGGTGTTGCACTGTAAGAAATAATTATTGGAATATTTTTGACTTCCTGTTACTGGAAATCACATATACACCACTTCAATCAAAAGGAAAATGAGTATACAGTTTTTACTATGGTTTAACTATGGTGTATGAGGGAGGCGAGGCTATGAGGTAGTGGTGCAATGTGAAGAGTGAAGACACAGCCGCGTACAGTGACAGTGTCAACCCAACCACATAATGTAGTGAAGGGTGAAAGTCTGCACTGTAATACCCTGAAGAGATCGTGCCAGGAGAGGAAGAAAGAGTTACAAAGTTTATTTATTTAAAAAAATTTTTTTACCCCTTTACTCCTACTTGGCATCATCTCAAGGGTTCAAAAATTACCGTTTAATCACACCAACTTGCGTACGTCCTTGTGTAAAAGTACGTCCGCTGGGCCTATCCCTCGTTTTTTAAGTACCGCTGAAAACTGTCACAGAGGAGAGGGGATGCTCAACTATTATATAAAAAAAGGATATATTACTGCATATATACGTATACTAAATGCGTAAATCCCTCCCAGCCCCCATAACCCAGGTATATAAACACACACTAACCCTCCCAGTTCCATTATCAAATTATAAGGTTATATTCAAGTTTTTTTTCAATGGGTATATTTCTTCCCTCCCTAACTCCCTTTTCTACCTTTCATCATCACCACCACCTCCATTATTATTATCATTATTTTATCATCATTATTATTATTGTTTTGTAATGATCTGCCAACTCAGACAGACAGACAGACAGACAGACAGGCAACCCTAAGGAAACATTTTTATCCCTTTCTGCATGGCGTTAAAACTTGGCTTGACGGCTTCTTGTATGCCTTACCGCAGCATAAATTAGTGTTACCCCCCCTCTCCAGGCAGTCCCCCTTCCCCCCAGCATCTCCCCCAGTAAGGCACCAGTAATATTTGATCATTCCCACTTCGCACTGTAGAAATTAACCTTATGTATTTTATGCTATACCACGCACACACATGCATACGCACATACATAGATTTACAAGCCCTATATGTGTGTGTGTGTATGTGTGTGTTTTTTTGGCCACTTGGGTCTTTGTATGTTATGTTGTGTATGTAATTATCTTCTTCCTCTGTTTGTTTTTGTGGAAGAAGAGAGGAAAGAGGAAGAGGAAGATTATGTGTGTGTGTGTGTGTCTTATAATCTTGTGTTTGTAAGATATATTTAGTGCCAAGTATTATTATTATTATTATTATGATTGCTTTCTTAGTACTTGTGAGTTGACCTAACAAGCAAACAAGCAATTCTCCCTAAGACTGGTACACACACGAGCACCTCAGAGAGTAACCATTCAGTAATTTATTGACTTATTTACAAGTTTGGGTAAATAACGGGTAAGAGGCAGTCCATCTTAGCCTCTATAAACCCTATTGACGCCAACGGTTTGTGGTGTAGAAGAAAAAGGAGTGCGGTAGAGGCGACACACAGCTGTAAGGAGTGAGTGTGTTGTGGCGTTGAGTGTGTTACGCTGCACCTAAGAGCACTCCTAACCTTGAGGGTGTGTGTGTGTGTGTGTTTGGTGTAAAGAAACTAAACTGTACATTCTCCTCCTCTCACTCGCTTGATTCTAGCAACACAAACACAAACACACTTGATATACTGTGTTTTGTTTTGTATGCAAGCTTAAAGTTGTAGTGTTGTAGTGTTTTCTGCTGTTTTTTATTTTTGTCTGTTGTAATTATCACTTCTGTGTGTGTATGGGTGTGTGTGTGTGTGTGTGTGTGTGTGTGTGTGTGTGTGTGTGTGTGTGTGTGTGTGTGTGTGTGTGTGTGTGTGGGTATGGACAGTTAACCTTTTAGTAATGGATAATCTATTTTGTTGTGGCCTTTCTTTGCTTTATTTTGTTATGTATGATTAAATAACTTTAGTCCTTTTTTTTATGTTGGGCTAAAGATGCAATTATTAACTACAACAACTACATCATATTGCACACTTTTTGGTCACCCTGTTAATGTTTTTTTTGGGGAGGTAAGATTTGTATATAAGTAATAATATGTGACTATATCTTTTTTTAATTTTATTTATTTATTTATTTATTTTTACATGCACTTACAATCAAGGCTCAAAGTTTAGTTTATTCATCTTATTGTGTTCACATTCTTTCATTCATTATTCACTGCATCTTTTTTGTGTAAATTATGTGTTTAAACTTATACAAAAACTTCATACAATTCCGTTAGCATAAATTAATTGTATTTATAAAAGCCGAGATATATTCCTTGTATATATTATTTAAACATTGCATTTGTCTCTCTTTTAAATCAATTTCTTCTTCTTATCAATTATTTGTTTGTTTTGTTTGAGATCCTAATTATTTTTTAACACAATGGTTGGCTTTTTACTTACCTTTATATTCACTATTTCCATAAATCACTGTATATGTATATTTTATTGATGTCCTACACGTGATATTGAATTAAACACACACTGCATTTTATTTTGTATATACACACTTTTTTGTGACTCTTACACACACGCACACATGTACACACACCTAACGAGAGCCCATTTTTCTTTCTCTCCCTGTGGTGTTGTGTGGCGTCGGCAGCAGCAGTGAAGGAGGAGGTGCAGGTGACACTTGGGAGGAAGGTCGGCCGGAGGAACAGGAGGTGCTGGTAGTGTTGAAGAAGGACCAGTTAGACAAAGCAAGCAAGGATACACACCACAAGCTACTCCCGCATGATTTCCAGGTGTGTGTGTGTGTGCGTGTGCGTGTTGTGTGTGTTGGTTTGGTTCACACACCCTCACACCTAACCCCAAACACACCCCACACACCCATACCTAACCCCACCCACTCTCCCGCCCTTAGATTGAGCTGTGGTGGCTGGTAACCTACGTGAATAAGGGGGGAGGGGGTAGTAGCAGCAGCAGTAATAATGCCGTTGACTCGAGAGATAGCGGCTCCACCCCCAGCACCATCACCCCTTCCGGCTCTTCCTCGGACACGGATGATGATGAGGAGGAGGATGAGGAGGACGAGGACTGGGACTCAGGTAGTGGCGGTCAGTTGCTCTCTCTCTGTCTGTCTGTCTGTCTGTTTGGGTGGTTGGTGTTTTTTTCTTCTCTGGGTGTAATTTTTATTTATTTTATTTATTTATTTATTTATTTATTTTTTTTTGGTATGTGTGTGTGTGTGTTTGGTTCCACTTTTCTTTATTTATTTATTTATTTATTTATTTAATTTTATGCATTTGCTTGTTGATTTTATTGATTTATTTATGCATTTGTTTGTTTGTTTGTTTGTGTTTGTGTGCCTGTTTTTATTTTTTCTATTATATTATGTCTGCTTTTATTGCATTTTCTTGATTATTTATTTGTTTGCTTTTGTTTATTCCTTATTCTCTTACTTTCTCATTTCCATTCACCTTTCTTGTCTCATTATTATTATTATTATTATTATTATTATTATTATTATTATTATTGCATGTGTATGTAGTACCCTGTTTGCTTTTTTTTATTTGTTTTAATTAGTTGACTTTAGTTATGCTTGCAATTTATTTTATGTGCATTTGAATTTGTTTGTGTGCGCGCCTCTTGAAGTTGTACACACACACACACACACACACACACACACACACACACACACACACACACACACACACACACACACTTCTTCCTCTATATATATATGTGTTTATATTCTTTATTTTAGTGACAAATTCGTGTGGTTTTTGTCGCTCCTGATTTTCTAAACTATGAATATTAATTACTTTTTTTTATATCATTTAAGTGTCATTGCTTATCCATGTGTATGTGTGTTTCTAGTTTATATATGTGTGCGTATGTATGTATGTATGTGTGTGTTTTATTTTGTTTGGGATTTGTTTATTGATTTGTTTGCTTTTTTTTTCTTACATTCGTTTTGTTGTAGAATTTTTTTTAACTCGCTATCGTTTGCTCTCTCATGTGTCGTTGTTTGTATTTGATGTGTGTGTGTGTGTGTGCGTGTGTGCGTTTTAGTTGGTCAGTGTTTTGATGTAACTATTTATCTCAATGGGTTTTATTTACATTTGCTATAATTTTCAACATGTACAAAAAAAATATATATCTTACTGTTTGCTAACATCTATATATATATTAAGCCACTACGACCCTTATGTTCTCCCCTTTTAGCGGTGTATATAACAGGTGTATATAACTGGTGTATATAACAGGAGCCTCCCTTTGATACCAGTCACCCGTACAGTACCAGTTTGTGCCGCGTATCATGTAACACTGGAACTATAACCGTTGTAGAGGAAGGAAGGAAGGCAGGCAGGCAGACAGATAGACAGGCAGGCTGGGCAGTGGTAAAACATTGGTGGATCACTTATCTCATTACTGAAGAAAGGAAAGAAGGTAGAAAGGACTGATTAAAATAGTATGGATCTCTAAAGGGCTTATTACACACTCAGGCTGCCTGTCTGGCCGCCTGAGCAAACCAGTGCCCTTAACACTTAATTCTTCACTATGTCGAGAGGAAAGAAGATAAATAGTATTGATTTACATAGGTTGGCTCTCTGGTAAAGATTCTTGAAACATTTTTTCAGGGATGTAGACTGAAAAATAGCAACACGAGAGGAAATGGAGTCACACTTGTAGTTTTGTTGCGATGAATCCATACCAACACAGACTGGCAACAATAGGAGTGAAGAGAGAGATACACCACTGCACTCTTGAAGCCGGGATTAGGTTAAGTTAAGATTACAAGCTGTTGAATAAGTCTGTTCTTTGTACGAGGAAGGAAGGAAGAAATATAAGTAGTTATAGTACTCCAAACAAGGTTACTAATGTACAAATTCCACCTAATTCAATAGTCCCTTAGTGCCTCTAGCTGTACATAGAGTTTCTGTGTAAATATTCACTTCACTTTAGAATGTAAACAAAATATGTCTTAAGATCCCATTCCCTATTCCCCATTTAGTAGTTATATTAATGTACAAAAATCTACCTTTATCTTATCCCCTGACAGCCTTCCATACCTAACTTTTTTATTATTATTATTATTATGAATAGGAATATATGCGTGCCAGGAGACTAATCAAGCTTGTAAGGCCATAGCGATCACTCCCTTTCCTGATACGCATAGACAGACAGACAGACAGACAGCGATAAAAAGATAGAGTACCAGAATAACAGAGGGATAAACAGATAGATAGATAGAGGGACAGAACAACAGATAAAGGAGCAAGGGACGTAGAGGAAAGGATAGGGATAGGACAGCCAGCATCACCTCTCGTCTCGTTCCTCCACACCTATCCTTGTATCCTTGTATCCGGGATGACCTCACCTCCCATGACTCTGTGCTTCTTCCCGTAGGAGGAAGGAGAGGCCAACAGTTGTCCCTCTTCGGATCACAAAGTCTGAGTAAATATATAAGTGTGTGTGTGTGTTTTGTAGTGAAGTATGCACCAATGATAGCACCGATGTCACTATTACTTGTCACTGTCACCACCAACACACACACACACACGTACATACACACACACTTTCTCGTCATGTACAGAACACGTCATTTTGTAGTATACTGTATTAAGGCATGATCACTCTTCTCTATTTTCTTTCTCTCACTCACATTCATTCACACCTAAGTATATATATGAGAAGATAAGAAAGAGCTTTTGTGTAATGCATTTCATATATTTTTATTTTTATTATTATTATTATTGTTATTATTATTATAGTTATGGATGTAGTTGAGTCTCCACTTCCTATTCTTTACTTTGGTACGTTAAGGAGATATATACATACTATACACGAAGGTTAAATATAATATAACTGTAGAAAAAAATACATCTAGTTAGAGAGAGATTTGGATATACGAACAGAGTAGATGGTGAAAGTAATGAAAGTATTTATGGAAGATTTGGTATGTGTAGTAATGGAAGGTTTGAATGTGAAGGGACGGAGAGGGTGAAACAGCACTGAGACGATCTGGTTACATGGAGAGAATAGATACAGTGTGATCAATTAACGGAGGAGGTGTATTTAGAGGACCAAGACAGTAGTGATCCTCTTGCTAGAATAGATCAACAAATAAACAAGTACTACACACAAATTTGGGAAAGGAATGAATGGCAAACCTCACAGTGAAACCAAACAAACCTAGCGTACAAAAAACTCCCTTCCCTCTCCACACTCCACACTCTCATTCTCTCAACACACAATCACCGCCGCAAACAGCACCAGAAAATACCGTCAGCGCGGCCAGCCTGCTCGATATTGAATAAGCCATCGAGGAAGGGATTTAGTGAACGGGTGCGTTAGTGCGTTGACCCCACAGCACCCCAGGACTAAAGATGGCCCGCCCTTTCCCTCCTCCCTCTCCAGATGGTCACTGCCCTGAGCGGTATGTCGGGCGTTACCGGCTCATGTCAGACTGCTCAGCTGCCCAACCCAACCATTTCAACCCACCGGAGGGGCCTACATGACCCTAGCCCCCCTTCCTCCTCCTCTTCCTCCTCCTAATCCTAATCCTAATCTCATCTTGGTCATTATCCACATCCTTCTCCTTTTCCTCACACTCCACCACCATCACCACTGCTGCCACCACCACCACCACCGCCGTCAGCACCAGCAGGCCAAGGCTCCAGCCAGTATGTGTTCTATCATGGGTTCTATAGTGCTTGTGTTAGTGCTGCCACCACCCATGTTTTGGTCTTGGTCTTGGTCTTGTCTCCGTTTGTGGCGTTTGCACCGACGTTTGTGACTCCCTGTGCTGTTTGACTTCACGTGTCCACCTCTGAGGATTAGTTAGGTGGAGGGAGGACTGGTAGGACTCTGGGCAGTCATGTCTCTGGCTTTAGTTTGATCATAGCTCCTTTAAACGTGACATCAGGCTTTTTCCAGGCGAGGAAATGTCGTAGAAACAATCCCTAAACATGACCGAGAAGGAATGTTTCTATACGTGCTTGTAAAATGGAATGATGCGCGAGGAAAGGGAGCTATGAGGGTCTAAAGCATCTCCTTGGCCACCCTCCACCTCTGTGTGTGTGTGTGGCATGTGTGTGTCAGCGCAGGGAGTGACGCAGACCTAGCACGTACACGCACGCCCATGCCTTGCCCTATAGCCAGGAAGTGAGGGAGGCAGTGATGCAAGGGTGAGGAGAGACTGACAAGGGCATAACACACTCCGAGGGAACGCAACACAAACTCAACCCCAATGCAAGCGATTCGGCCTAACTTCCCCCTCACCGCAGTTTGAATTCTTAAACTCCCTCCCTCGTCTCCTCCTCCCTTCCCTTCCGAGAGGTTCAACACTTAAAGAAACACTTAAATCTGCCTCCCTTCACCTGTGGCTTGATAAACTTACCTTGAATAAACTTGCCTTGATTAAAATTAATAAACACTTGTCGTATCTTCCTTCCTAATACCACAGTCACATTTGCTGATTTCCTTTCCTTGCCGCTATGTAACTAATCCTGTTTTTACGATAACAGGTGTTTTTGGAATCTTAACTAACTACTACTACTACCACCACTACCACCTTCTAACTCCACTCTCTTCCTTGTTCCTGTTTGTAAAATGTGGCTGTGGGCGGGATAATGGAGTGACTTAGTGTGTTCGTGTGTGTGTGTGTGTGTGTCTGTGAGTGTGTGCGCGTTGATGTGTACGTGTAGTCAGTGTAGAGGACAGCACAGGTTCCGTACACATACAGTTAGCAGCACGCCCCCACCCACCCACCCCCTCAACCCTACCCTAACCTAACCTTTAGAAGCTCTGACTGAAGCCTTGTATGTTGATTTAGCATTAGTTAAACCCTACTCAGGATGTTTACTCTCTCTCTCTCTCTCTCTCTCTCTCTCTCTCTCTCTCTCTCTCTCTCTCTCTCTCTCTCTCTCTCTCTCCTCTTTATCAGTTGTTTTCGTGTTTCTGGACTTCTGGAGATCTTGCAGTACCAGAATTATTGTTCACTTTTTTTTTCTTTTCTTTTCTTTTCTTTTCTTTTCTTTTCTTTTCTTTTCTTTTCTTTTCTTTTTCTTTTCTTTTCTTTTCTTTTCCTTTCCTTTCCTTTCCTTTCCTTCCGTTTACATGGCATAAGTCAGGTGAGACTTGTGTAAATTTCCCAAGGTTATGTAGGTAGGCCTGCGATCACCTCGACAGCCTACGTACGGACATGGAAATTAGACTTATTCTTTACATTGGAGACCTCAGACATTTTATATATATTTTTTTTAATCAGATCTACCAAAAAATGTATATATATATTTGCAAAAATTTATTGATTCGTTTTTATGATATGGAAGCAGTAATGAAGAATGTGAATATTGAGGTTAATTTTCATATGTAATCAGTAGATAGACTAACATATTAATTCTGTTTATCTATCTTTATATATGAGAAAAAAAATAATAATAATGTAATGCACTGCTACTAATGATGATGATGATGAGGAGGAGGAGGAAGAGGAGGAAATAATATCATTCAATAATTTTTTCATTACTCCTTCCATCCGTCCTAAAAAATGATGACAATCTTACATCTTGCCAAAAACTTTTAAAAACCTCACCATTGTCTTCTTACTGTGAAAATTGAGTGCATGTTTTTATTTATATATTTATTTATTTATTTTTAAGTTTGCCTGATGATGTAAAAGTGTAAAGTTATGGTCTCCTTTTTTTTATTTTTTTATTTATTTATTTTTTTATTTATTATTTTTTTTTAAATACATGAAAGATGAAACCAAAAAAAATATGTGTTCAATTTTCGTTCTCTCTCTCTCTCTCTCTCTCTCTCTCTCTCTCTCTCTCTCTCTCTCTCTCTCTCTCTCTCTCTCTCTCTCTCTCTCTCTCTCTCTCTCTCTCTCTCTCTCTTTAATGTTTGTAATTATTCTCCTCAATGCTTGTCTCACATTTGCCTGTGTACGTGTCTGCCTGCCCTGAGCTACTTAAACGTACATGTGTGTGCGGGTGTGTGTACTGTTAGAGTAGTAAGAAGGCTTGTTGTGTACTTTTTACTCTTTACCTCTTCCAGTTGCCATGTGCGTTAGTGTGTGTGTGCGCATATGTGCATGTGCTTGCGGTCTCGTGTCTGTGTAGATCATAATTACTATTAAGTATTTTTTTTATGCAAGAAAGTTTTTTTTGTATAATGTTATGCATATATATGAGACCAAAAAAGTTGTATATATATTAGTTTTAGATTAGAAAAATTTGAGGAGATTTTTGTGAGAGAGAGAGAGAGAGAGAGAGAGAGAGAGAGAGAGAGAGAGAGAGAGAGAGAGAGAGAGAGATACATACAAACATTAATAATTCATCATGTATTCTTGCCAACACATATGACCACACACAAAGGACGTATGCATGTGTTGTAGAAAATCGGCTGGCGGTGACCTGACCTAACCTAACCTAACCTAACCTGACCTGACCTCACAGAGACACGAGACCACAGATGGACCAAGATGTGTCATGTTAAATTGATTAGGTCTGTGTCGTGTGTTGTTATTAATAGACCAGGTTGTGTGTGCGTGCGTGTGTGTGTGTGTGTGTGTGTGTGTGTGTGTGTGTGTGTGTGTGTGTGTGGAGGGACCCCCATGACTTCTTTCTTCCTTACAGCGGAGGGGTTGGAGGTTTTGCTGTGACAACCCCTCCACCACAACCCCACCACAACCACCACCACAACCACCACTTCATCACCACCACCACCACCACACCTCACCCCACCACCACCACCACCACCACCACCTCTCTGGGACCTGCAGTGGTGGAGGGGTTGTGGTCAAGTTGGGTGTAGTGGGGTGGAAGGGCAGCTTACCCCCAACCCACCCCCACCCCCACCACTCAACCCCTCCACCACCACCACCACCACCACCACCACACCACCACCACCACCACCACCCTCGACTGATCTTCAAACGGGCGACTTTACATGCAAATTACGTTCTCTTTTTCATCTCATTTTCTCCTCCTCCGATATCCTAAACTCATTCATTTATTATTATTATTATTTATTTATTATTATTTTTTTCACCATCTCCCATCTTTCATCAGCAATATTTTCCCCGTAAACATTAAACAAAACCCAAAAAAATGATAAAAAAAAAAAGAAGGGAGAGAAAGGTTAGGCAAAAAAAAATAATAAATTAACATATATAGCATAAATATATGAATATATGAATATATATATTATACTATACATAGATATATAATTAACACAAAAAGTTGACAAAAAAAAAAAATTACTAATGTTTTATGAGATCTTCAGGTGTGTGTGTGTGTGTGTATGTGTGTATGATTTTGATTTATGTACTAGCTCTCTCTCTCTCGCTCTCTCTCTCTCTCGCTCTCTCGCTCTCTCGCTCTCTCTCTCTCTCTCTCTCTTGTTTCCTTCCTTTTCTTCATTTATCCTGTAATTTATCTCTCCTTGTGTATTTTCCTTATTCTCATTATTATCTATTTTCCTATTATTAATGTTTTCTTTTCCTCGTTCCGTTATCTTTATCTTCCGTGTATTTCTTTCTTTTATTCTTTATTTGTCTGTTTCTCTCTTTTGTCGCGGGAGGCTCGTGTGTGTGTGTGCGTGTGTGTGTGTGTGTGTGTTGATTTTTTATGTTTTTAGTTATGTATGTTATTCCTACATTGACAAGCTTCCACTTTGAAGTTATATTATTATTATTATTATTATTATTATTATTATTATTATGGTATACATGCATGTGTACTATGGAGGTAATTAGGACAACTGACACGGGTATACATAGATATGCAGATCTAATGATTATAATTGAACTTGTATTATGGAAAGGAAATACAAATGTTATGTATGTATGTATTTTGTTACATACATACTTACACACACACACACAACACACATACACACATACACACACACGTACACACGTACATGTATAATAGTCACAACTTTCAATGGAATGGAGTGAATGTGTGATATTTTTTATTTATTTATCTATTTATTTATTTATTATTTATTTATTTATTTATTTATTTATATTTTTGCGTCTGTTAGCGGTGATTTTTGGCAGGTGTTTACAAGTGTTAGAGAAGGAAGGAAGGAAGGAAGTGTAGGTTATCAAGGAAGGGGACACACTTGTATTTTTTTTCCTCCTCAACACGTATAGGAAAGAAGTGGTGTTTTTCTTCCTTATAGATTTGTATGGAGGATAGATTAGGTTGAAGTTCTGTCGTACATTTGGATGGGAAGAGAGGGTGGCGTGGTGTGTGTTAGTACGTACACACGCGCACACTTCACAGTGGATGGTGGAGAAAATTATAAAGAAAATACAGGAAATAAGAAATAGTTATGCTCCTCTCAGTTTGCTTTCACTCTGTTCTGCCAAGCTTTAAACAAAATAGATCTCTCCTCAACTTTACATTTTAATTCAAGTTCCTCTCTCGTTGTGTTTGAATCAGCTGTACAAATGTTATCCAGTCTCTTCTGGTGACAATGATGTATCTGGAATGCTTGAAACAATATTATACTTACATGTTTTGATATGTAAATGTAAATGGATGTTATTCGGCTGAATTCTCATAATCTCGTAAGAAGATTTTGTTCAGTCATTTTTGTTGCCAATTTCATAACTGGTCTAGAAAACTGAGACGGTACTGCTACATTATTATTATTGTAGCGTCAATATCCCTTAATTTCACTTCTCTGTGAAATTCTATCCTGGAAGTGACAAAAGGTAGATGTTGATATGTCAAAACGATATTTAAATGTCACTAATTCTCACATCTGTTCTGGAAAGTTGAAAAAAAAATGAAAACCTTATCCATACATGATGTTAAGATTTATTCCTTTCCAGTTCTGTTCTGGAAAGTTTAAAAAAAAAAATGAAAACCTTATCCATACATGATGTTAAGATATTTTCCTTTCCAGTTCTGTCCTGGAAAATGTACAAAAAAGGGAGTCTTGTATCCTCCACTTAGTGTTTATCTGTCTCGCCTTCACTGCCAATTCTGTTTATTCTTCTTCAGTAGTTGGTTTCTGGGATTACTGTCTTTGAACTGATCTGAAACATTCACTCACTCACCTTCCAATCAGTCAATCAGTCAGTAAACTCTCTCCTTAATCTAACTCACGTAACTTGGATATATTTCATTAAGGAACTCGGTTTTTTAATTTAGCGATGATGTGGCACTCTCCGGCATGACGTTCTTAGTGCCACTGCCGTACCTCCCACCATTGTTGTAAATATACATTGTTGTTGCCTTCATGACCACCCCCAAACAACCCCCCCACAATACACCCCCACCGTTAATACTAGACAGCTCTATTTATGTGACTTTTATGGCTGTTTCATGGAGGTGTTGAAGGAAGGAGTCGGTCGGAAGTTTGAGGTTGTCAGGTGTTCAGTCATTCCTACAACCGGCGGATTTATATATAAAAAAAAAACATTAGGCGTCTTATTTGTTGTATGTTTTTCTGTTCCCTTGTGTTTCTGGCTCCTGGTGGTTATTGCAATATCCTGGAATGTTCAATATATTTGTAGCTGTTAGTTTCTTTATCGTTAATTGTCGTTTTGTGTGCCCTTGTCAATTTTTGTGTATGAATGTGTGCGTTTGAGTGTGTGCGTGTGTGTGTGTGTGTGTGTGTGTGTGTGTACGACAGGTGACATAACCACCTCAAATTGTTCCTGTTAGTCGGTTCACCTTTACCGTGTATGATATACTAATTTAATCTTACTAAATGTTGTCCAAGTACAAAGGTGACAAGAACCTCACCCAGGCACAAGGGCGGGAGGGGGAGGGAGGAAAGGGGTTACAGGGGGAGAGAAAGGGGAGGGAAGGGTAAGGGAAAGGGGTAGGAACACTGTATCATCCCCCTTCATCACTCATAACTTTACTCATCCCTTTGTGATCACCCGTAGAAGGAGGAGGAGGTAGTCGTGTGTCTAAGTGTCTCAGCGATCTGATGTATTGTTTGTGTTGAACGGACGAGAGACTTGGAAATGTTTCTCTCGTTCGTCTTAACTCTTCTCAACAGACTCTTACATTATTACATACATACTTTATCTATCTTCCACCATATGATTACTATTGTTTGTGTGTATGTATATATGTGTGTGTGTGTGTCTGGTATTGAACTTGAAACGGATGAGATGAAAAACACCGCACACCACCCAGACAGTTGCATCCGTGGTGGTGGGAAACTTTTCACCACACGCTGGAAATAGGCACATCTAGCGTACTGTGGTGGTGGTGGTGGTGGTGGAAAATAAGTGGCTGGTGGTGGTGAGGACAACACAACACTACTGAAGAGGAAGAATAGTGACTGCACACACCACACCGCATCACCTGAAGAAGGAGTGTGGTGTTGGTGTTGATGCCGGGGGAGGAGGAGGTGATAATATTGGGTCTCGTACTGATCACCCATCTGCTGTCACCCTAAGAAGAAGGATGGGGGGAGGTAGGGGAGGCTTGTGTACTCCCCCAGCCTCACCCCACACCCAGTCACCCCCTCGCCCCCCCTCCCCCCCGGCAGGCACAAAGAGGGGATTGCAAGCTGAGGAATAGGAAGAAAGAGCACCGTTTAGGCCTCATAGTACAAGCTGGAGGTGTGTGTGTGTGTGTGTGTGTGTGTGTGGCAGGTGCTGTCTATGTATGTAATTATTTTTTGCACCTACTCACTGACAGAAAGAGAGAGAGAGAGTGAGAGTGATCAGAATAATGTTATGTTATGTTATGTTATGTTATTGCAATGTACTATCATTTATTGTGTTGACATTTATGAGATCAACCAACTCATTTCTTGCTTAATTTGGTGAAAGGAAATGTGTATATGCGTGTGCGTGTGTATGATGTGCGTTTTGAAGCATCATTATTATCATCATGTACGTTAATATATAATGATTTTTTTATTTATTTATTTTTTACTTTTTTCCATTGGTATATATGTTTCTTCTCTTTTTTTTATTCCACTCACTACCACTAGAGGGCTGCCCACCCCACCCTAACCCTCCCCCCCTCACCTCAACCCACCACCACCACCACCACCACCACCACCACCACCACCACCACCACCACCACCACCACCACCACCACCACCACCACCACCACCACCATCACCATCACCATCATGCATTCCTTTCCCTCACACTGCACGTATTCATTTATTTATTTAATGTGTTTTTTGGTTACCTGTCGCCACCTGCTGTCATCACCGCCATCACAGACTCATCCATCCACTCACTCCACATCACAGGGGAGGGGAGGCGGGGGCTGGGGCTGGGCTATGGTCTGTGAGGATGTGTGGTGTGTGTGTGTGTGTGTGTATGTATTGGTAGTGTGAGGTTAGGTGTGAGGTGACAGGCAGCCTCCCCCTCTCAGACAACCTTTGAGGTACAAGATAATTTTAGCGGATATACTACTACTTCTGCGACTACGACGACTACTACTACTACTACTACTACTACTACTACTACTACTACTACTACTACTACTATTACTATTACTATTACTACTACTATTACTTCTACTATTACTTCTACTACTACTACTTCTACTACTATTACTATTACTTTTACTTTTACTTCTATTACTTCTACTTCTACTACTACTACTACTACTACTACTACTACTACTACTACTACTACTACCCTGACTATGACTACTGATGATGGAGCAGTTTTATGGTGGAAGTATCACTATGTGTTCACAAAATATAGGTGATTCTTTTTATATACATATAAATATATATATATCTAGCACTAAGAATGTTTCGTGTTATGAATTACAAGTGTTTCTTTCCCTCTTCCTTCCTTCTGTCCTTCTGTCCTTCCTTCCTTCCTTCCTTCCTTCCTTCCTTCCTTCCTTCCTTCCTTCCTTCCTTTTTGATCTGCGAGAGGTCTGTGCTTTGCTTGAATAAAGGAAAAAAATAATGTTAAATAGATCATTAAATTGTATCTGTATATACATGGAAAATATGGATATACATACACATGGATATGTATGTGTGTATGTATATTTTGACATTGATATTTTGTAAGAACTCAAGGTCTTAGTGTTATGGATATATTTCCCTTTTTCCCCCATCTTTTTTTCCCTTCTTTTTTGCCCTCTTCTAATGTTCTTTCTCTTCTCTTTCCTTACTCTTCTTGTTTTCCTAATATTTCCTTCCTCTTCCTCCTCTTTTTTCCTCTTATACTTTTCATCTTGTATCATCTCTTATTCCTCATCATCATCTCCTCCTCCTCCTCCTCCTCCTCCTCCTCCTCCTCCTCCTCCTCCTCCTCCTCCTCCTCCTCCTCCTCCTCCTCCTCCTCCTCCTCCTCACACCATCCCATTACACTCTTCTCACTCATGCATGTGTGTGTGTGTGTGTGCGTGTGTGTGTGTGCGTGCGTGTGTGTGTGTCCATCCACCCACTGAGTAGCTTGTGATAAGAGCACAATCATAATTCTCTCTCTCTCTCTCTCTCTCTCTCTCTCTCTCTCTCTCTCTCTCTCTCTCTCTCTCTCTCTCTCTCTCTCTCTCTCTCTCTCTCTCTCTCTCTCTCTCTCTCTCTCTCCTCCCACCCCCTTTCCCACACACTCTCGGACATCATGGTTACATATTACCATTACTTGAGGTTGGATAGGAAGCTGCATTTTCTGAAGCGATGTGAAGGCAGGTCTTTTGAGGAGATATTGTTGTCACCCTTTACCGAGGACCCTCAATAAAGATGTTTATACGAAGATTGACGGTATTTCCATCCACCTTACTACCTACCTTCCTGCCACCTTCCTTCCATGTTGTATAAGGAATGTAATCTGTCTCTCTAATGCTGTGTCTATTCTGTCTGTGTGTTTTTTGTGTATTTTTTCACTTGTTGGTGTATTGAATTCCACTTTTTTTTCTCTCGGGTATCAATTTTTTTTTTTTTCGCTTATTAATAGTATTTTTATTTTGATTCATTTATGTTTTTGTTTTTTCTGGTAGCATTCCTAACCTGATCCAGCTGTGTATTAATTTATGTGCTAATCCCTATCTTCTTCCACCTGTATATAAAAGTAGAGTGTTTATGAGTGCATTTTGATGTATGTATGTGTGTGTGTTTGTAGTAATCTGTTTATCTTTGCTTAATTAACCTGCATTTTGTGTTAATATATTGTAATTTTATTTTTTTATGTATTTATTTTATATATACATACACTATACAATTGTGGCTGTATAGTTCTGCTGTGTGTGTGTGTGTATGTATGTATGTATGTATACGAGTGAGCTTTGCATTTTAATCATTGCTAATAAATTATAAATGTTTGAAGTTCTGTACATAAATATTTTGTTATATTTTGATATGGTAAACTTTTTTTTCTAATGCATATATTCTATCTCCTTATTTTATTATTATTTATACATACATACATACATACATATACATAACCACACCTCATAAGTAATCTTCTATGTGTTTTATAGAAAGTATGTGTGTGTGCGCGCGTTAGTGTGTTTTCTTCGCCACACACACACACACACATACATACATGAGTGCATGGTATTGTGGTGGTGGTGGGCTGACTGTCTTCCTTCGGGTAATCTTTATATTTATTCTTCCCTCGTGTTGAGTGTTTTCCGAGCAGCATCAGTAACTATTAAGGAATGTGCTTCACCTCCGCTTCCTCTCCTTATAAGCTATGGTCCTCTCAACCCTAATGAAATGTGAATATTATAATACTTTGTTATTTATTTATTTTTTTCAGTTTAATTTAATGTTTAGTGCCTCATTCATTTTTATTTATTTATTTATTTATTTTTTGTTTGTAGTTTTTTTGTTTATTTATTATTATTTTTTTTTTAAGTAATGGAAACCTATATAGTCTTTTTATTGTTGTACATTTTGTGTGTAAAAATTTATGCTGTACAATCTGTGGAATCTCAATGTAGTTAGTTTTGCATTTTCTGAAAAGTGTTTTGCAAGTCTGGTGTTGGTGTTTAATTAATTCAGATAACACATCAATCCGAGAATTAATTAATATTTAAAACTGGACCTCCAACCCTTGCTGCTATTGATTTATTTATATATTTTTTTATTTACGTATTTTTGTTGTCCCTTTGAACGTAAAAATAAATAAATAAATAAAGATGGAATGGGAATACAAATGCCTCCGTGATAGAGCAGAACATAATGAGGAAGGATAAAAAATAAATAGACAAAAAAGATTAACTAAAGCTTGATAGAACAATAATATATAACAGAACATTTTGGAAGAACAGCAATAGGAGTGAGAAGGAAAGGTTGGGTTTAGAAAGATATAAATTAGGCTTCTATATTAAAAGGAATTGATAGATAGAGAGAGATATTAGATACAAATTAATGGTTGTGAGATATAGGAAGAAAAATTTGTAGATGAATGTATAGTATTGTCATTGTTACTTCACATTTAAATTAAACTAAAAATATATATATAAAAAATAAAATAAAAGCAATCTGCATTCAGATTTAAATATACATTGCATATGGTAAAGGTTTCAATTTATTATACATCTTAACATACATCATACATCTCTTGAATGTATGTACAGTACTAACGCTTTCAGTTAAAAAAAAAAATAAAAATAATAATAATAATAGAACTGTGAATACAAACATACGGAAAGGAATAAGGAAGGATTATTGACCATTACTGAAAAGATCAAATGCATAGGGGGAAAAAAACCAAGGAATTATTCTCCCAAAACCATCACTCAAAAAAACCCATATCATTGAGGTTTCACAAGGTGCTTAACAACCCTCCCCATTAACCCATACAAAGACCCATAGAGGCAGGAGGAGGAGGGAGGAGCATGAGTGACAGACAGCCTGGCATCAGTAACACCCTTGGCTTTCCTTTTTACAGGCGAGTCTACATACTTGTGATGCCGTGTTCTGCTACCACTAAAAGGGCGTTACAGGCTGCTGTTATGCATGCCCCTGTGTAACCTGCATGACACCACCACCACCACTACTACCACATCACCCCCATCCAGACCCCCTCCCCCATAACACCTTGCTATGGGGTATATGGTGTATGTTAAAGTATATAGACTGGTACTTTGTGTGTGTGTGTGTGTGTGTGTGTTGTTTTATTGATGAGTTAAAATGTGAGTATGTATTGTCTTTATTTATTTATTTATTTATTTAAACTTTTCTCTTTTTTTTTTGTTGTTGTTCATTCCTGTACATGGGTGAAGTGACATTCTGTAATGATATTAATGGATTTTTTCTTTTGCTTAACACATGTATGAGAAATGTGTTTTTTTATTGTGTGTTTGTGTTTGTGTGTAGGTGTACGTGTGTGTGTGTGTGTGTGTGTAAATGAGGTTATCAGGATTTGTACTATTTTGGAACGATCTTAATGCACGATAAAATGACTCGCCATTATTATGAAACGGATTAACAAAAGCTTTTCCAGGAAGTTCACTCGCCATTATAAGAACAGCGAACACATATCATCTTCTCTTTTTATTGTATTTATACGAATATATATAAACGTAAAGCGATTTATGTTGATTCGTAGCAAGATTTTGTGTCCCATTATAGCGCAAATCCTGACTATGTTGTTTGAGGTTAATCAAGCCTAGTTTTTTTTTTTATATGTTTATTTTATTTTATTTTATTTTATTTTTTTACATTATGGGTGTTGAATTATGTTTATTTTTTTACCAAGTTAAGTTAATAATGAATTACCTTGTCAAGATGTCCTACAGTTCAAGGTAGGTTTAATTAAGTAAGTTGACCCATACAAACAAGACTATTATGTCCAAAAAAAAAAAAAAGGAAGGAAGGAAAAAAAGTTGTATGTTATGTATGCAAGAGTATGTATGCCTTTTCTTCTTTTAAGTTGAAAGGGTGTGTGTATATCCTTATCTTCTTTTGATAAAAAATTGTTTTAATATGTTTTAACCAAAGACAAGATGGATTCCCTGTTGATAATGGCTGGAGGTTTGAGAAAATAGTTTGTTTTAGCTACAAAAGAAAAATAATACGTGCGGTTCTTGTCCATTTGTTGCAAGGCTGACCAATGATAGATGGGAAAAATTTTATATCAGAGTCCAGTACAGAGTCTCAAACCAGCAGAGGCAACAAGCAATAAGTAAAAGGCAATCAGGCATTTACTCAAAGCCGAGGTACAGGTTCACTATCAATAATCCAGCATGAGTAAACAGTTAATTCTGGGTACAGTGCCATCAAAACATAAACATAAACAGTGCCTCCCAAAAACAGTGATGCGCCAACCCAGGAAATTTGAAACTGCGCTCTGAAATTCATGCTGGAAAACTGATGGAACCGGATTATTGATAGTCAACCTGTAGTACACTATAATTAGTTACTCTTATAAAGATGGAAACACGACGCGAGAGAGTGAAAAGCTCGTCAAATCACACCTCTGCATGACTCCAGCGAATAGTTCCGAGCATCTTGGGGCAACCTAACCAATCACTCGTAGACTAATGTAAAGTTCCCTGAATGTGCAGTATGTAGGGTAAGGTACGGTTAAGTCAACAGTGTTAATCTGTAAAGACAAAACTGAAAAAAAATAACATTAGGAGATGGGGTCTGGCTATACTCTGGACAACTCATGATCTCTTTCCATAGGTACAATCACGTCTAGACATAGTATAGAGAACCTTAGTGATTACGTTCAAGGCCTTGTAGTGCTAGTTTTGTGTCCCTCCATTCCTCCGCTCAGCACTTTTTATGATTACATATATATATATCCTTCACTTTTTGGGTGCTAACAATTTGGAATGGCTGTATGGTTAGGAATACAAAATTAGATTGTGTGAAATTGAATAGTTGATGTTTTCACTCACACACGCGTACACCAGATCACCACCACTGCCACTCTCACCACCATCCTAACTCAATAGAACAGTTAAAGGTGCTGAGGCTGAAGGAAGGGAGGTGACAATGGAGGCTGTAGTAGTAATAGAGTATAGGCTGGTGACATGCGATTGCTGAAAGCCTATTTTTTTTATGTTCGATCTAATTGTAGTTGTTGATGCTTTGAGAAAGCTTATTTTCTTTCTTTTGGGTGGGGGAGGAGGCGAAAGAATAGTACATGTGTTGAAGGAAGGATAGTTTGGGTGAGATTGTATTCATAGATCTGGCTTGGGAGTAAATATTTTGATTACATCCCACCTTTTCTTTCTTTCTTTCTTTCTTTCTTTCTTTCTTTCTTTCCCAGTTGATATTGTTTTATAAGCCAGTTCCCCCCTCCCCACCCCCCCCATGGAACAGAACCCCAGCCAGGCAGACTCCCTTCACAGCCGCAGTGTAAATCCTCAACAGTCAAAACCAAACCAATGACGCGAAACGTAAAGAATGCAATAATAATAATAATAATAAAATAGACGAATAATACATCATTTCGTGTCTTGTCTCTACGCTTTTATCGGATCATTGTTCGCTGTATTTCTGTGGTAATTTACAAACTTTTTCTTTATATTATCTGCCTTAAGACACCCTAAGTACTGCGTGTTATACTGAGTCTGCCGAGCTGATGGTGTTGTGGTCCACCGCTAGGAAAGTACAAACTACTGTTAGTCTTGGTCACTACTATGATAGTTGTCTTCGTGCAGTTTGTCATGATCATTAGACACGCGCGAGCATTTATTGAGTGTGTGTGTGTGTGTGTGTGTGGCTGGAAGGGCTGCTGAGAGAGAGAGAGAGAGAGATTGATTGATATTTTTGAGAGAGAGAGAGAGCCCCCTCGTTTCTTCCACACATCACCTGTACAAAAGAAAGAACCACCTACATAGTATAAAATAAATACTTGTTAATTGCATCACCAAAATACTATAGGTTTCTTGGTCTCGGTCTGGGAAAGATAAGAAGGAAATTGAAAAAATGGGTTAATGTGTTTTTTGAGAAAGATTATAAAAAAAAAAGTGAATTAAAGATTATAATGCATTTACATCTTAGATAAATTGAACTCGAATGAATATTTATATATGTACAGGGTAAGGAGCTTGAAGTTTTGTCCCTTTTGTTGTTATGATGGAAGTTTTGTTATTGTGAATTAATGAACCAATGTGTGCCTTGAGTTATTGGATGAAACATTATGAATTAGAATGTTGATATTTGAAAATCACTGTTGGAAGAAAATAAGTAATACATTGTTTCCTATTATGACAAACATCTTATAGTGTATTTTAAAACGGAAGAAATTTAAACACTTCTCTTTTTTATTTATTTTTTTTATTTATCTATTTATTATTATTTTTTTTAGTGATTATTTGTTTAAAGTAACAAATTTATGTTATTCGGTAAGGTGAAGGGGACATGTTTTGTATCTTGTCTATGCAGAAATCTATAATAATATACACGATTTGTTTTCCGAATTTCTGATGAAGGAATTACCGTATTTTATATAATATGAATCATTATATATATGTACGTACGCCACGTCTTCAGGTTTTATGTTTTAAAATGGGCAAAGTGGAAATTATAATTATTTATAATCGATCAGCAACATTATTATGCATTTACATGTATTTTTAGTTGAAATGTGAATGATCAATTTTGATACAACACAACTACAAAGTAAAACAAAACAAAAAAATTCATACCTTTTCGAAGCAACTTTGTTTATAATCCTGAGAGAGAGAGAGAGAGAGAGAGAGAGAGTGAGTTATTAATGAATTAGTATGACAGAGAGAGACTGCAACCCAGAACAAAGAAAACTATCAGACAACAAGAGAGACAGACAGACAGACAGAGACAAAATAAAATAGAGGAGGGAGAGCCAGCTGAACAAAATTTCCGAAATATCATCATCAACTTAAATATTCATTCATCATTACATTCATCTATCCCTCCATTTACAATATAACTTCCATATTAACTGGGTAAGACAAGCCAGACAGACAGAAGGGATGTCGCCTGCTGCAAGCTAATCCATAAATATGACTCGACTCCTGATTACGTGTCCTGAGTTAAGAAAAATTGTGTGTGTGTGTGTGAGGCTGACAATGGTGAAAAAGGTTTAATGAAAAGACGGTAAGGCAAAGATAGATAAGATTGGAAAAGATAATAATAAGCTTGAAGGGAGAAGATAGATAGACAAAGATGAAGATATTAGATAAGGAAAAGAATATAAGCTTGAAGGAAGATATTATATAGAGTATAGATAAAAACATCTATGATATGACTAATTATGACGAGATAAGTGAAGGGCGGTAAGGGGAAAATATAGCAATAGTAAAGATATATAACAATTTTTATTATTATTTTTTTAAGTGTATTGGCTAAGGGAAAACAAAAATACGTAGAATTGGGGGCTATCCTTATGTGTACCTTTCAGCTATGAGGTTTTGGTGGGTGGGTAGTAGTAGTAGTAGTTGTAGTAGGAGTTGTAATAAAGTAACCATGTCAGTATAGGTTATAAAAAGGGTTAATAAGTGTGTGGGTTTAGTATTGCTTAAACAGAGGAATAGGTGGATTTGTGAGGCTAATTGAGATACTAATGAGTACTTATTGCTTCCTCTTCCTCCTTCCTTCCTTCCTTCCTTCCTTCCTCCCTCCTTCCTCCCTCTTCCTCCTACCTGGAAATACAATTAATAAGATAGAATGAGCTTATCTAATAGAAACGTAAAAGTAGGCTAATTTAAGTTACAAAATAAAAGAATAAATATATGTTAGATCATTAATACGTGGCCAAGATAGTGAAAATATTTAGGGTTTTTTATTCAGAACGTAAAAATAAAAAAAGGCGTATGTATTGTTTAACTTGAAACACACACACACACACACACACCCACACACACCCACAACGAAAGTGAATAGAAACTGACAATAGAGAACAAATAAGGGAGACAGAGAAAGCGATAACCAGGGCAAGGATAAGTGAAAGGGATTATACAAAGGAATGGATTGAAGGAATAATAACAAACACTTACGAAGGAAAAGGAAGAAGAGAGGAAAAAAAGATGCCATAGGTAGGACATTATTGAGTTCGGAAGAACAAATAAGTAGTAGTAGTAGTAATAAAAGCAATATTAAAAAACATCAAAGCGTGGATATAGTTATGTATCCTAATTAGGACAAGCGAACGCAATCAGAAAACTTAATAAAGGCTGAGGGACGAATCACACTCAATAACCTTGGAAGGATTCGTTCTCTTTCTTCACCTTCCTTGACTTACCCTACCAGGAAGTGATAGACGCGCAGTGATTTATAAACGAGAATATACATGTTATTGTATTTAAATTTGTGTTCTGAGGGTAGACAATACTCCCTGGGTTAGTTATAGGTGAAGACAGGAGGAGGAAGAGTTTAAGATGTATGGTTAGGTAATACTATTTACGCTTTTATTTTATTCATATCTATATTAGCGGTTGGTATATATTTTTTGCCCCTTTTTTGTGTTTTATTTTATGCATTTCTTTCCTCCTTGTAAAGATGTATTTGTCTTGTTCTTTCCTTCCTTTTTGTTTTCGTCTTCTAGATTCTCTCTCTCTCTCTCTCGACTTTTTTTTTTTTACACTTTTCTCATCGTAAACTATATATATATATATATATATATATATATATATATATATATATATATATATATATATATATATATATATATATATTTTACGATGATCCTTACGTTGTGATCCTTCTTGCATGACAATATATGACCTCCATATTATACTGTTTCGACTTCCTTGACCAAGGACAGATAGGTTCTGAATAGCTAACGAAGTGATCATTGTGGAGCGAGCGAGTTCTTATAAGAGTGTGTGTACCTGTGGATGGTTAGTGTGGGATTGGACAACAATGGAGACACAACGATTAGTTAGTGATTAAGAATGCTTGGTTCTGTGTGTGTGTGTGGGGGGGGGGGTTCGTTCCTGTAAATATATGAGAAAGCTAGTCAGTTGTATTGCTTTTGTTGTCCTGTCCATTTGTCTGGCAGGGCGGGGAGGGACGGGGGCTGGAAGGGTGGGACGGGACATTGACAGGGTGAAGAGGAGACATTGGCAGGGTGAAGAGGGACGGGGGCTGGCAGGGTGAAGACGGGATACTGACAGGGTGAAGAGGGACGGAGGGCTGGCAGGGTAGAGAGAGACGGAACACTTGGCAGGGTGGACAGGGACATGGAGCTTACAGAATACTTGAGATCCTTTATCCTTTCATAAATAATACAGACGAGTTTTTAGTGTTGTTACTTACTTACATGTACTCAAATGTAACTCAATGTGAATAGCAGAAGACAACCTGTACGCATTCGCCTCAGTTCCCCCTTAACCATGCGTGTCTAGTCCATGCTTCTTTACCAACAAGAGTCACCAGCGCGATGGATGGCTATATCAACTCATGGAGACACGATAGACAACCAATTTACTGCGTTTTAAATGGCGATACGATTGACAACCAAGAACCAACTTTCTGCATTGCTAACTTTCAGACACGCTTGCTTCCCCTCCTCCTCCTCCTCCTTGTCCCCCTCCCGGAACATGGTGTTGGCAGTGCAAATAGCCAATGGAGTCCTGAGGAAGACCATGGAGGGACAATTGATGATGGAAATTATTACAACGACTACTACGTCTACAATCTACCGGAATACAGGGTAAGAAGAAAAAACTATGATTGTAACTGAGTGAATTCATTAATCAGTCAATTAGTCATGTAGCTAATAAAATGAATGAATTAGTTAACGAATCAATCTGCCATTTCGTCATTAAAGTAAGTTAAAAAGATAGAAAAAGAACAAAAAATCACACTAACTGAACACAATAACCATTCACTATTGACTTCATATTATTCATGACATTTTTTTAAGGATTTATCTTACAGGAACACACACACACACACACACACACACACACACACACACACACCAAAAAAAAATACCAACAAAACCTTCATTAATTCCATTCTCTGATAATCCTTTGGCCAGAACTCGTTGCCGGAGGATTACACAAACCAGTGGGCAGTGAAGGATGACGCTGCTGGCCTCGACTTTGGGCAGGACGAGACAAAGAATGAGGACTTTGTGAAGGGCTTCTACTACGCCCTCCTCCCAGACAATAGAAAACAAACAGTTACCTACGAAATCAATGGAGATGGCGGATATGAGGCCCATGTATCCTATGACCAAGAAGATTCCGACGATCAGCACTCTGACGGAACTCAGACCAACCCTGTTGATCTGTACAAGCCTCCCTACTTATACCTACCCGCCTCCTCCTACTACTCCTCCCCATACCTACTTGCCTCCTCCTACTACTCCTCCCCATACCTACCCGCCTCGTACTACTACTCCTCCTACTACTCCTCCCCATACCTACCCGCCTCGTACTACTACTACTCCTCCTACTACTCCTCCCCATACCTACCCGCCTCCTCCTACTACTCCTCCCCATACCTACTTGCCTCCTCCTACTACTCCTCCCCATACCTACCCGCCTCGTACTACTACTCCTCCTACTACTCCTCCCCATACCTACCCGCCTCGTACTACTACTCCTCCTACTACTCCTCCCCATACCTACCCGCCTCCTCCTACTACTCCTCCCCATTCCTACTTGCCTCCTCCTACTACTCCTCCCCATACCTACCCGCCTCCTCCTACTACTCCTCCCCATACCTACTTGCCTCCTCCTACTACTCCTCCCCATACCTACCCGCCTCGTACTACTACTCCTCCTACTACTCCTCCCCATACCTACCCGCCTCCTCCTACTACTCCTCCCACTACTCCTCCCCATACCTACCCGCCTCACTCCTCCTACTACTCCTCCCCATACCTACTTGCCTCCTCCTACTACTCCTCCCCATACCTACCCGCCTCCTCCTACTACTCCTCCCCATACCTACCCGCCTCCTCCTCACTCCTACTACTCCTCCCCATACCTACCCGCCTCCTCCTACTACTCCTCCCCATACCTACCCGCCTCCTCCTACTACTCCTCCCACTACTCCTCCCCATACCTACCCGCCTCCTCCTACTACTCCTCCCACTACTCCTCCCCATACCTACCCGCCTCCTCCTACTACTCCTCCCACTACTCCTCCCCATACCTACCCGCCTCCTCCTACTACTCCTCCCACTACTCCTCCCCATACCTACCCGCCTCCTACCACTTCTCATGGTTATAACTACGACCCTCCTAAGACACCTGTTAATCTTTACGAAACTCCTTCCGCTCCTCATCTTGACGTACGTACTGCCAATGGACGTTAAGAAACAGAAGCAAAGGCTGACGACCATGCATGTTTGTGGAGTCATCTATTGAGAAACGGAAGTAAAGGCTGACGACCATGCAAGTTTGTGGAGTCATCTTAATTTAGCAGACGACTTCAATGGCTCCTCCCCGAACAATGTTTTCATGACGGGAACACACATACACATTGGGATGAAAATTTTGTCACTGTGGGATTTTCTAAGTTGATATTTCAACTTGTCGAAGAGAAGATGCTTGAAATTAACTATTGATAGAAAATCCGTAGCAGCTGATGATGATGAGCGCCTCGATTTGTTGTATTGTTAGTTTCTTCTGTGTTCTTTTGACTCCATTATTAAAACACTAATACTAGATCTAAAATGCAGACTGAAAACGTTGTGGTATCACTATTACTTTCCTTGCGTACTTAGATAAGACTTTTTAGTTATATAGTCCACCAACACACACACACATACACACACAGGACACACCTTCCAGCCACACGTCATACACACACAGCCTTGAATCACACCAGAGAAGGTATGAAGTTTAGGAACAGCAAAGGTTCATTATATATAATGTTATTGTTATTGTGACGTATTCTCTTTTCTGTTTAGTGAGTATATACATAAGCAGAGGTAAAGGGAACGTGGCTATTATGTGTGTGAGTAGCAATTTTCAACCCCACGAGTCTCTATGACGAAGTTATATACGTGGCATTAGGAGTGATTTGGAAATGTGTTTGGTAAATCTGCATAACTACTGCTGGTGTGATATTGATATACATATATTATTTACCTCTCAAAGCGTCCTGGAAGTTATGTTAGGTTAGTTAGGTTATGTTAGGTTATGGTTAGGTTACGTTAGGTTATGGTTAGGTTAAAGTTAGATTAGGTTATGTTAGGTTTGGTTAGGTTCGGTTTGGTTCGGTTGTATAAGCTTTATATATTTTATTACCCAAAAGTTAAGCTAGATTTTTTTTTCCGGGTTGCCATATATAGCTTATATTTGCTTACAATGACGAGCACCGCCTGAAACCTTCACATGTGTTCAGTACACTATGTATAGTATGTACCACTTCATATTTATATTGATATCGTCCGAGCAGTAGTTGTGCAGATTTACCAAGTACGGGTGTTAAGAGATTGTACGGGACAGTTAGGAGGCTGAAAGGAACAGTTAGGAGATTGTACGTGGCAGTTAGGAGGCTGAAAGTAGCAGTTGGGAGATTGTACGTGGTAGTTAGGAGGCTGAAAGTAGCAGTGTATTGTGTTTGAAGTAATGTTATAGAAAGTGTGTGTGTGTGTAGGTGGGTGGGTGTGTATTTCTGATAATCTGGGTTCAGACACACAAATACAAGTTCAGTAAGATGTCAGAAAAAAAAGCCATGACATCTAAAACATTATTAGGAAGACCAATAAGAAATGACATCTTGTATTAAGTATTATCCTCAATGTCTTAGAATTTTCCCAACAGAATGTTTCTACCGTACTAGACCAGTATATTTGAGTATGGCATATAGACGCCATGGCTGCAAGAGTACCACATCCTCTGAAAAGAAAGAACAGAGTGACAGGTATATGCAAGAAAAGAGTGAGAGTAGAATGAGAGGAAGAGCTGAAGGGAGGAATAGGATAGGAATACATGGAGGAAGAGAGCTGAAGGGAGGACTAGGATAGAAATATATGGAGGAAGAGAGCTGAAGGGAGGAATAGGATAGGAATACATGGAGGAAGAGAGCTGAAGGGAGGACTAGGATAGGAATATATGGAGGAAGAGACCTGAAGGGAGGACTAGGATAGAAATATGAGGAAGAGCTGAGGGAGACTAGATAGGATATGGAGAGAGCTGAAGGGAGGACTAGGATAGAAATATATGGAGGAAGAGACCTGAAGGGAGGAATAGGATAGGAATATGTGGAGGAAGAGACCTGAAGGGAGGACTAGGATAGAAATATATGGAGGAAGAGACCTGAAGGGAGGAATAGGATAGGAATATGTGGAGGAAGAGACCTGAAGGGAGGAATAGGATAGGAATATGTGGAGGAAGAGAGCTGAAGGGAGGAATAGGATAGAAATATGTGGAGGCTTCTGTCGTGGGGGAGTTTGTAGTAATAGGCGTCAGATGATTTATTATACATTTATTGAGTGTGTTGCCATAAGTTTCACATATTAACAACAAAGTTATTCTGAATGGGTCATTGAAATTATATAAGGAACATAATGTGTAAACGAATAGAAAATACTCGACGTACACACGCGTGCATAGCTACGTTTATATGGGATTTCCATTATATGAAACGAAGAAACTAGTAAATAAATGGGTAGACAAATAACTATTGAAGTGAAATTGAATACGTATTATTGCCATAAAGATTTAGAATAATAGATAATAATTTATAATAATAGATAA
>JAPQNM010000015.1:3311723-3316723 GCA_029783475.1 Metacarcinus magister
TCTCCTTCTCCTCTCCTTCTCCTTCTCCTCCTCCTCCTCCTCCTCCTCCTCCTCCTCCTCAGATGGGGGAACAACTCAATAATTGCAAACTTTTATAAAAAATGAATGACTATCCTCGTGATGTAGTTAGTTTGTCTTGCGTGTGAGTGATGGAGGTGCAGTGTGCAGTGTGCAGTGGTTAGGGTGAGGGTGAGGGTGGCGCCAGACTGGTGTGTGGGGGTGTGGGTGTGTGGGTCTGCCATGCATACTGAGGCTGGTGACTGGTGGTGGCAGGCACGGCGCTCCCCCATCCTCACCCATTACCCCCTCACAGCAGGATACAGAGGGGGGGGGGAATTACTTACGTCAGAGGTAGTGTAGGGCAGTGATGTTATTAACTTGTGCAAGAGTGGTACAGGTTTTCTATTGGTCATTCAGTTTTAGATCCAATTGTGAACTTTACCTGCGATCCTAACACGCTTAATTTTGTACGTTAACTTACTATAAGGAACTTTGTGCCTTTTGAAAATCAAGATACGCAATGTCTAATGATCTGGTGATGTTATGGACACACAAAAGTGGTCATTATAAAATGTTAACACAGTAAATAAACATGACCTTTTATACCTGATCAGAGGATATAATTCAAGGTAACTAACAATTGGGTGTTAAGTTAATGAGGTGGTAATTCCTTATCGCCTTTAGGTTAGGTTAGGTTAAGTTAGGTTTTAGGTTCGACATTCACTGACTTCCAATAGACTTGTAAGGATTTTGAATATTTCGTTTTTGTTGTTGTTTTTTTAAGAATTCTGGGATAGATATTGTCTGACGTAGTTTTTTTTTTTAATATTTGTTTTTGTATTGTTCATTGCGTTTAGTTTAGTACATTTTCAGTATTTATTTTAAGTCTTAGCAGTGTATGATTGGGATTTAGTACATTATTATTATTATTATTATTATTATTATTACTATTACAATTATTATTATTATTACTAACACCAACATTGCCTCGTGTCTCCCTTACTATTGAGGCACTGCTAATTGCATCATTAATATAGTATTTAGGTCATTGGTGTTGATAGAAGCACCAATCGATGTGGTATTAATGACTGAACTAATATTTATTCAACAGTATTCGCAATGTTTTTATTACAATTATCGATCACAAGGTTGTTATCGCTCTCCTTTAATGATCCAATATCACTTCTGACAATTAATTATTTTTATTTATTTATTTATTTATTTATTTATTATATACATTACGTACTTTTAATTAGTACTGTATCTACAAAACATTTCTGCTTTATATATAGTAGTTGCTTTCCCTGGCAAGAGAGAGAGAGAGAGAGAGAGAGAGAGAGAGAGAGAGAGAGAGAGAGAGAGAGAGAGAGAGAGAGAGAGAGAGAGAGAGAGAGAGAGAGAGAGAGAGAGAGAGAGAATACTAAATCCACAGTCATTAATGGGTAAAAGAACGCCATGGAATAGCTAAAAGAACAGTGATATAGTACAAGGAAGCAGCGTGATGCGTGTGTTGCATTCAAATCGCGTTTTTTAATGAATCAACGACTCTTGTTTGTTTGATCTTGTTTTTCTATTGTTCATTCAGGATAAAAAAATAAATAAAAAATAATAATAAATGATAAAATATAATGGTAGTTTGACCTTGTTGTGTATATATATATATATATTTTTTTTTTCCTTTCATCTTCATTGTTTGTATGTATTAATATTATATTTTTTCCTCTCTCTCTCTCTCTCTCTCTCTCTCTCTCTCTCTCTCTCTCTCTCTCTCTCTCTCTCTCTCTCTCTCTCTCTCTCTCTCTCCCTCTCCCCCCTCCTTTACCTTACCTTCCATTCCCTTCCCTTTCTTTTCTTAACCCTATCCTCTCCACCTCCTCCTCCTCCTCCTCCTCTACCCCCCAGAAAAAAAATAAAGGAACATGGCACACCCCAAACATGACCTTGGGCGCCACTATATGCGAGGTCAGCAGGTCACCCCCATAGAGGACCTGACCCACGAGTTCAAAGGTCACAGATGCATCACTGTGTTTGACCTCCCGGCTCATTGGTCACGTGACAACACCACTAGTACTAAGAAAACTAGAAGTGCTGTATCGGCGTAAGTATAATAATAATAATAATAATAATAATAATAATAATAATGATGATGATAATGGCACAAGATAACACGAATTTTTTTTTTTTTATCATTCCTTATCCATCGTTCACTTGCCATTCATTCATTTCAATAAATCTATCTATCTATCTATCTATCTTCATTTGTTATTTATTTACCTGTTATTGCAGTTCCTTGGGGTGATTACCTATCCATAACTATCTATCTCCACTTGTTATGTATATCTACGTGTTATTGCAGTTCCTTGGGGTGATTAGGTTGGTGTTCTATTTACGCAGGAGTCTCGGCGCGATGCTGAACACAGGCGATGGTGGGACTGTGTATTTAGGCGTCAGTGATGAAGGAACAGTGTTGGGCATCGCATTGACAGGGTAAGAGGAGGAGGAGGAGGAAGAGGAAGAGGTGAAGAAGGGAATGTTGTTATATATGAATGCACCTTAATGTGTGTATGTGTGTGTGTGTGTGTGTGTTTTATTTATTTATTTGCTATACTTACATTCAGCTGCTAAGATTGTTTTGTCTATATATATTTTTAGTTCTTACTTTTGTTTTTGTATTCTCTATTATTGTTTTTATTAATTGTTGGGTCTCCTCTCTCTCTCTCTCTCTCTCTCTCTCTCTCTCTCTCTCTCTCTCTCTCTCTCTCTCTCTCTCTCTTCACCCCCCCCCTCCGCCCCCCCCAGGCACCAGCAAGACCACGTGACCGCCTCAATCGGGTGGGCTTTCAATCACTTCACTCCCCCCGTCGCCCAAGACCGGTATCACGTTTTCTTTGTCCCAGTATTTTCCCGCCAAAACCATGCTGCTAATACTACGCCCACCTCAAGGTTAGTATATACGCCCATTTACTCTTTTTTTATATTTGATTGACTAACAAGCTGTGATTCGAAGCTGTCTCGTATTCAAGGTTCAAATGCTTCATGATTCTGATTCTCTCTCTCTCTCTCTCTCTCTCAGGCAGTCTTCGGTCACCTCTGCAGCGGGGGGCGGGGGGGAGGGGGCGGAGGGGGGAGGGAGCGACGCCCCCCATCACGTAGCGACCACAAACAAGTGCTGGTGTGACAAGGAATCTGGGTGGCAAGTAAGTCAGTCTCTCTCTCTCTCTCTCTCTCTCTCTCTCTCTCTCTCTCTCTCTCTCTCTCTCTCTCTCTCTCTCTCTCTCTCTCCCAAATGTACAGTAATTTGTGAAAAAGTAATTGAATTTGAATGTAAACAAACTAATTCTCTCTCTCTCTCTCTCTCTCTCTCTCTCTCTCTCTCTCTCTCTCTCTCTCCAGGAGTGGGTGATAGAGATACACTTACGCCCGTGGGACCCCGAGACACAAGCAGGGGACGCCGCCCCCGACCCAGCTGGCTCCTCGCACCCCCTGCCTCCCCTACCCCCCCTGCACCTAACTGAGGCTAACGTCTGCTACTACCGCCACGGGTCAAGGCAGGTCACGGTTAGTAGTAGTAGTAGTAGTAGTTGTTGTAGTAGTAGTTGTTGTTGTTGTTGTTGTAGTAGTAGTAGTAGTTTCATTCACTCAGTACTTAATTTTTTCACTTATTGTAGTAATTTGACTTGTTTTTCTACATTAATTCACTTATATTATTATTTCACACCTACCTTATTATCATTATTATTAGTTGTAGTAAGAGTAATAGTAATAGTATATATCTTCTTATCAACATTTACTCGTAGCTAGACAAATAAATATCCTGTACTACTAATATTCTCTCTCTCTCTCTCGTAGCTTTCCCTGGACACGGCAAGAAGATTAATGGTTCATAGAGTTCACCGACACTACTCTCTACAACTTGAAGCAACACGTAACCACCTTGAGGCACTCCGGGGACAAGCCAGGGGAAGGGGACTGGTGAAGGGGGGTGGGGAGTGTTCTGAAGGGGAGATGGGGAGTGTGCTGAAGGGGAAGGGGGTGTAAGAATGCTAAGGGAGATCCAGGAGGTGCCAGGATGAAGGAGGAAAGCAAAGGGAGTGTTTAAAAGGATATAATTGACCTCTTATCTTTTCCTTCTCCCAATCCTACTCCTCCTCCTCTTCCTTCATCCTTTTCTTTCCTCAATCCACCTCCTCCTCCTCCTCCTCCCCCCACACAGGTAACAAGATACACAGGTACACCTTGACGCTTTAATTAACATTTCCCACAACACTTACAGGTGAACCCAACACTTTGTACAGACACACACAAGTACATTCATAACCATAATAATAATAATAATAATAATAATGATAATAATAGTAATATAAACAACAAAATTTTCATGTCTAGCTGCTATAGAAATGAATAAATAACAATAATAATAATAATAATGATGAAAAATAATTAAGTTAACCCAATTTTATTATGATATCAACAATTATATATTCAAGACTTTTTTTTAAGCTATATAATAAATTTTTTTCTATTTATATATACAAGTTTAAGTTACGTACGGGAAAGGGAAGGATTATTTAAGGTTATGGAAAGAATAATCCACACTATGTATGCTAGTTATCTTCACCAAGTGTCCAATATTTACATGGCTACCACACACTGTTAAATACACACACACACACACACACATACGTACATACACATAGATGAAGTTATGTATATCTTTTTATTTTATCATAGTTTAAGCATCCTCAACTGTATATATATATGTACTCTAGTATACATTTATATCTCTCTATGTATTTGTCTCAACAACCTTATATTCCATAATGATGATAATAATATTAAGAATAAAATAATAATAATAGTGGTAATAGTCATAACTTTTATATTAATCTTCTTCTCATTTCGTTTGGAAGGAAATCATTTGGCAAATAATTCATAGTAGTAGTAGTAGTAGTAGTAGTAGTAGTAGTAGTAGTAGTAGTAGTAGTAGTAGTAGTAGAAGT
>JAPQNM010000015.1:3319223-3326723 GCA_029783475.1 Metacarcinus magister
AAAATGGATGGAGTTGGTCTGGAGAAGTCTAAGGAGGAAGTAGATCTAGGTGTGACAATTACGGAGGGCTTGATTCCAGACAGGCACATAAATAAAATTACGGGAGAAGTAACAAATCTGTTGAGGAGAATCAAAATGGCATGTTCGTATTTGGATGCTGACATGATGAAAAAGCTGATCAGTTCCATGATAAGACCAAGACTGGAGTATGCAGCGATAGTGTGGTCTCCTCACACGAAGAAGAATATTAGAAAATTGGAGAGGGTCCAAAGAGCGGCCACCAAGAGGGATTTAACATATGAGGAAAGATTGAGGATACTGGAGCTTCCAACGCTTGAAAGTAGAAGAGAAAGGGGAGATTTGATAAGTGTTTATAAAATGGTGAATGGAATGGATGAAGTGGATGGCGACTTGTTCAACTTGGAAACGAGAACTACAAGGGGACATGGAAAGAAGTTGAAGAAGGAGCAGCAGTGTGTAAGGGATATTAAGAAGTATAGTTTCCCTCACAGAGTTGTGGACACCTGGAATGCTTTGAATGAGGAAATTATTAATGCCGTCAGTGTGCATAGTTTCAAAGCAAGATGTAGAGACGGGTCATAAGATTACTCCCCTCCCGTAAACCACAACTAGGTAAATACACACACACACACACCCTACACTTACATGGCCGCCCCCACCACGGAGAGGGACACAGTGAGGCCAATCCCAAGGGCGCCCCAGAAGAAGGGTGACACATTGGACAGGAACCACCCAAAGTCAATCCTCTCACCCTGGCCTGTGATGACATAACCAATGCCTGGAATGGGAAGGGTGTGTTAGGGTGTGTGTGTGTGTGTGTGTGTTTTGTATTTATTTACTGTATATATATTTTTGGTTTTATTTTATTCATTTATTTACTGTATTTTGTATTGTCATTTTTTATTTTATTTTATACTTCTCTACTTTTTTTTTGTATTTTATTTTTATTTTTTCGTATTTTCTAACCTACTACTACTACTACTACTACAACTACTACTACTACTACTACTACTACTACTACAACTACAACTACTACTACTACTACTACCACCACCACCACCACCACCACCACCACCACCACCACCACCACCACACCAGTACTCACCAATCGCCCCCACCACCAGCAGGTAGATGTAGAAGCCGTACAGCACGTAACTCTTGATGTAACCCATGCTGATGATCACCCTGGAGAGAGAGAGAGAGAGAGAGAGAGAGAGAGAGAGAGAGAGAGAGAGAGAGAGAGTGTTAGGAGTTTCTAGATAACCCAACCTAACCTAACCTATCCTAACGTAACTTAACCTAACCTAACCTAAACTTAACCTAACCTAACCTTAACTCAACCTAACCTAAACTTCCAAGACACTTTGAGAGGTAAATAATGTTGATCACCGCCTGAAACCTTCACAAATATATTAAGTACACTGTGTATAGTATGTACCACTTCATATGTATATCTATATCGTACCATCAGTAGTTATAAAGACTGACCAAAATAACTACCAATAATAATAATAATAATAATAATAATAATAGTAAAAATAATAATAATAATACGAATATTTATCCCACTCAGTAACTATAGTCATTAATAAACTAACTACCTTTACACCTTATCAACACTTGTCTATATACACTAAATAACTAATAATAAACAGCATTAAGAACATAAATAATGATAATATACATAACATAAGGAAAGGGAAGGGTCTCCATATTTCAAACCTTAATACACACACAAGCACACATAGTTACGGGTTATTATTGGTGGTGTTGTTATGTTATTATAGTTATGAGTTATTGTAGTGTGTGAGGAGCCTTGTAGTTACCTTAGAACGGGAGGAAAGTGACAAAATACACACCCTTGGTTTTCCGTGGAGAGAATCGATCACCTGACACTTCCAATAACATTTTCGGTAGAACTTATTTTTTTATTTCAAGCTATAATAATTTTGCAAAGGTTATAATAAATGTTTAAATTGTTTTCTCTGTTTAATAAAGTATATTTTGTATTAAATAGTGTAAGTTGTGATGTAATATTTATACCGATATCATTTGGTAATTTGGTTCGTTAATTTCACTGTCCAATAGATTGCAGAAATATTTGTCAATGATACTTCAATACTTAGCATTATTTATATTACAATTATTAGATACATAAACAGTCATTTCTATATTGATTATACCAAAATTTCGACAAATACGACAATCTGACAATTTCCATCCATGTGATCACAAAATTTTCCCTTCAAGCATGTAGTTCATTTTAATACATGTAACTAATAAAATAAACAACGAAATACAATTACAAAACACAATAACAAATAAATAACCATGATAACAATATCTACAAGTCAGCCTAACGAACAATTAACTAACGGCGATGTAACTAAACAACCCAATTAACTTATATTATAACACAAAATAACAAAGCACGTATACAACATCAATTAACAATACATAAAATAACAACAAAACCAATCATATAACACCAAATAACTTAGTAATAATAACAACAACATTCTCAGGTCACAAGAAGAAGAGGAAGAAGTTGTTATGGTGGTTACCTTTCACGCATTACTCGCCTTATTTCACCTTAATTACCCACCTGTACACCGCTAATTACCTTCTCATCCTCCATGATTCTACTACACAACCTTCCCCTCCCTCCTGAGCCACCATTAACGCTATATTAAGGCCTCACACCCGTTAAATGAGGTGATATATGCACACAGCAGGCGTCCCCTCCTACCGTTTTCTTCGTCTTGGTGAAATGTTTTAAGATTTTCGTCTTTTTTTAAGTGTTTCCTTCCTTTTATTTCCGTTTATCGCCATGCCCGGGAAGAAGAAGAAGTATAACGCCAGATTCCCTCCGGTAGGTGGACTAAGTGTTGTTGTATTAGCTTAGGTTAGGGTGGTAATTAGGTTAGGTTAAGGTGGTGATGAAAACAAGGTAAGGTATTATTTAACATTTTCACTTGAATGTTCTAGAGGATTCAGAGTTGTGTTTTTACATTACCAGATGCATTCTGAGAAGGTTTCGCAAATTGTTAGTTAGATAGATATTCAATGTTTTCTGTGAGACCTTCTCTTCGGGAATAAGGTGAAGTTTAGTTTGGTTTGAACAAGGTTCTGTTATTTGTCAATGTAGGTTAAGGTTTGGTTAATTTGTTACGTTACGTTATGTTAATTTAGAAGATATCAAATGTTTTTGATGACCAAAAATCAGGGGTTAGGCGAGGTGCAGACGCCATCTTTTTTTCGTAGCCACACACCAGGTTTTGTGACCAACTGACCGTCAATGCATTGTGCGTTCGTCAATAGGTCATTGTTAGGTTATGTTAGTGATACTGTCACCTTGTTTATAGTGTAAATCATTGTATTTCGTCTTCACCCAAGAACCCAACATTCCCACAAGTCCCCAGCCTTGTTGGGGTGATGAGGATATCTTATTATATATGTATTTGTGACGGAAATTAATGTCAAAATCATTGGAAATGGATAAAAATTCAAACGAAAAGTGTGTGTTATTTATATCCAGGTGCATTCTGGTGAAGATGTCAAATGTGACCCAAGGTGATATTGGTGGTTAGTTTAAATTAGGTCAGGTTAATTAGGTTAGGTAAGTTGAGGTAAAGGTTAGGTTTGTTTAGGTTAGGTTCAGGTGGTAATTTAAACATGGTTAATATTGGTGGTTATAAATTGATTTGGTTAATTTCTACATGTTCATAATAATGCATCCGGGTATAAATAACACGCTTTTTGTATATATTTTGATGCGTTGTGTAGGATTCTGATATTTATTTTCGTCGCAAATCCACATATTGTAAGATATTGTCAATTTTCCCCTCTCTATTTCTCTCTTCTACCTTTTTCTTTTCATTATATTTTGAGAGATGATTTTTAATGTAGTATTCTTAATTGCTCCTCTTGTATGTTGTATTCAATTATTTTTCTCCCTTCACTAAATCTGTATAACAACTCTAATAAAATGATCTCTGTGTATAATATTTTAGTACTGAATATTTGTGGTGACAGTGCTGTAGGTTAACTTTACGAAACCCACAGTAGTAATTAATTCTTCATAAATAAAACACCAAAATACCATAATAAAATAAATACATCAAAAATAATATATAAAAAAGGACAAAAGAAGAGGAAGAAGATGTGATTTTGTTTTGTTTATTAATTTGTTTTATTTTTTCCACAGGCGAGAATCAAGAAAATAATGCAGACAGATGAGGAAGTTGGGAAGGTGGCGGCGGCTGTACCTGTCATCATCTATATCCTTTTATGCAGCAGTAGTAGTAGTAGTAGTAGTAGTAGTAGTAGTAGTGTATATTCCAATTGTTATTATTTTTGTGTAGGATCAATCAGGTAGTAATTTTAAGTTTTTTCATCATCATCATCATCATCATTGTTGTTGTTGTTGTTGTTGTTGTTGTTGTTATGGAACCTTAGCTATCACACCGCGCGTCCTGGAGCTGTTTGTGGAATCCCTTCTGATGCGGGCGGGTGAAGTGACTGCCTCCCGCCACGCCCGCACCCTCACCCCCGCCCACCTGTGAGTATGTCGGGTGTATTAAGTTAGCTTGTAATATGAACTGAATGTATTATAGTAGTAGTAGTAGGAGGAGGAGGAGACTAACACCCTCTAATTCAACAGGAAACAATGCATAATGGGAGAGAAGCGATTTGACTTCCTCCAAGAACTTGTTGCATCCGTACCAGACATCGGGCCGGAAGGGGAGGCAGAACCAAGCACCCCGGGCACACCCCTCCTCACCCCGTCCTTCCCAGCCCTCAACACCCCCACACAACCCCAGCAGCCTTCCTCAACACCCCCACCACCACCACAACCACCCACCACCACACCTGCTCCCACCCTCCTTCTCATCACCACCACACCCCACGCCAGGTAAGGACAGGTGAATACAGGTGATGTTAGGTTAGGTTGGTGATTTTAACCTAATTTGAAGGAGCTGAATATTTATGTTTAAAAAGAGAAAGGGTTCAATTTATATCCTTTATTTATTGCCAGTGGTTCGTAAAGTTTTTTCTGGCTTTAGGAAAATATATAAATAATAATATGAAAGTTACTACATCTCACTTGTAACTATCTTGTACTATCTTTTACTATCTCTACTATCTCTACTATCTCTAATGTGATGGATGTGTTTAGTGCAGTGGTATCAACTGATCAACAACAGGATGAAAGATACAATATTATATAATTCTTTGATCCTCGTGTTCAGTAATTTATCATATATATATTTTATAGAAAAGTATAAATTCTAACTTTTTTTTCTCTCTCTCTCTCTCTCTCTCTCTCTCTCTCTCTCTCTCTCTCTCTCTCTCTCTCTCTCTCTCTCTCTCTCTCTCTCTCTCTCTCTCCATATTTTGAACCCATTCTTTATTCCAACCAACCTAACCTAACCTAACTTAACCTAACCTAACCTAACCTAACCTAACCTAACCTAACCTAACCTAACCTAACCTAACCAAACCTAACCTAACCTAACCTAACCTAACCTAACCTAACCTAACTTAACTTAACTTAACTTAACTTAACTTAACTTAACTTAACTTAACTTAACCTAACCTAACCTAACCTAACCTAACCTAACCTAACTTAACCTAACCTAACTGAACTTTCTCCCTTTTCCTTCCCGCAGATGTTGAAGCAGGGGTGGCAGGGGTGGAGGTAGTGCAGGGGGGGCGAGGCAGGGGCAGGGGGAGGGGCAGGGGGCGTGGCAGGGGACGAGGACGAGGTGCCAGCCCTAATGCTGTCCCTAAAATATCAAGACCAAGGTTTGTGTGTGGATTAAGTCACGTTTTGTTGTTTTATTGTCGAGGAAAAAAAATATTGTGGCGGTAATGTTTTTTATTTCCTTCTTAAATGCATCTTAGCCTTTTACTTTATTTCTTTAGTTTCCATTCACTTTATTTACTTTTTTTTCCCTTCCAGAGGCCGGCCGAGGAAGGTCGTTGCGGCGGCAGCAGCAGCGGCAGCGGCGGCGGCAGTCGTGCCGATGGAAACCTCAGACCAACAGGATTCGGATGACGCGCTGTCCCTAGACGTGGATACTGATGAGGACATGGTGTGTGCGCGTGTGTGTGTGTGTGTGTGTGTTTAATGGATCAAGAAATGTGTTTTAATTTGATGTATTTTACGCTCTTATGAATTATTGGTTTTCTTGTTTTATTTATACATTTTTTTAGTACTTCTTATCCTCTTCTAAGTAACTTTTAATTCCTTTCATTTTCCTCCTTCTCTTCTCTATCCTATCTCTCACTTCCATACTCTTTTATCCTCTCTCTCTCTCTATCAGTCAATCATCGTACTATCTCCCTTCCTCTCTTCACACTTCCTCTCTTCTCTTCTCTTCTCTCTTCTTAAACCAACAGCTAACCTCCTTTCCTTCCTTCCTCCCACAGAGTTCAGACACAGACGAGGAGGTGATTGTGGCAGCTGAATACTCTACTAATAGCTCTTCCTCGTCTCCTGCTCCTACTCCTGCTATACTCCTACTCCTGCTCCCTCCCTGCCCTCCCTTCCCTCCCTTCCTTCCCTTCCCTCCTCCTCCTCCCTCACCATTACTCCAGTTATCAAGGCTCCTCCATCTCTCCCAGCTCCTCCTCCTCCTCTGCCTCAGTTTGGGTAAGTATATGAAGGAGTGTGTGTGTGTGTGTGTGTGTTAGTGTGTTAATGTTTACTTAAAAGAATAAAAAATGCCAGAAAAGTAAATAAAAAAAACTTCAATATAAAAACTAAAAACACAAAAGGTAAAAAGTAAGAAAGACAGAAGTAAAAAGTCAAAATAATGTATTGTAATCATCTAATTTACACTCTCTCTCTTCTCTCCCTCTCACAGCGTCCCTGAAATCAGCACGAAGGTGGGCGGGTTTCAAATATCCTTCGGGAAAGAATACACCATAGGAATAGTACCTTCCACCCTCACCACCACCACTGCAACAACCACAACCACCACCACCACCACCACCAAGCCTCCTCCTCCCCCAATGCCTGAATTACGCCCCATACGTGCTCCTGTCCCCGCTAGCCCCACACACACAGCCACAGCCCTCGCCGCAGCCCCCCACAGCCCTCTCACCCCCGGCGTGCGACCCTTCTTTGGGGTGCCGGTTCCAGTGATCACCTCAGTACATGCAATGAATAGCCGGCCGCCGTTCCCTGGGGCTAATAAAAGTGCCACGCCATTTACTGCTGCCGCCATGCCTGTAAATTACCAGGTGGATGAAGATTATGACTCCTAGTGTGTGTGTGTGTGTGTGTGTGTGTGTGTCTGTTCCACTGTGTATGTATGTATGTGTGTGTGTGTGTGTATTTTGTTATGTTCGTTTATCCCCCGGAGTCTTTTGTCCATCTGCAGCGTCAGCTCTGAAGGCAGTTGGCGTGGCATGGTATTACCTGGCGTAACGTTCAAGTGTAGCCCCACCTGTGCTGTGAGGGAGGCATCA
>JAPQNM010000015.1:3334223-3344223 GCA_029783475.1 Metacarcinus magister
AGAGAGGAAGGAAGGATATAAATAGTGTAGGATGTTGAATGGAATGGAGTGTAAAGGAGGAAGGAAGGAAGGGAGGAGGGAAGGAAGGAGGAGGAGGTAAAGAAGAGTATATTTTTCAATCAATCATCCATTACAAAAGTCTACTTGGGTCTAGATACACACTTTAGACAGCTTGAGAGAGTATACCACCACCACCACCACCACCACACAACACCCCTTCCCTCCCTCCCCTTCCTTACCTATCAGACTGCAGCCGGTATCTATTAGTAGTACGTGAGGACAGAATCGTCACCTCCGTCCCATTGAAGTACTGAAGCCCCATTGCCGTGCCCACCCCAGCGTCTTGCACCAGCTCTGAGGGAAGGAGAGAGAGTGAGTTAATGGGAATGAAATGAGGGAAGGAGGGAAAGAGGGAAGGATAGAAGGATGTTATTGTTATTATTCTTATTATCCTTACCAACCAAACACCACTACTACTACTACTACTACTACTACTACTACTACTACTACTACCACTTACCAGGGAATAGGTCTGGTAGGCTGACGGCAGTTTTGTTGCTGGATATTGTAATCTTATGGTCAGCTTCCTTGCTTGGGGCGGACGGTCTCACCACCAGACGCAGCGGCAACTCCAGCTGCACACACACAAAACAGGTGGTTAGGTGGAGGAAAATAGGGGATTATTTAGTTTTTTTTTTTTCATGGGGACAAGCACACCATCCCCCAACACCTACATGTACAGTGTTGATGCGCGGTGCTCCAGTATGGCTGACGTAGGAGGTGACCACAGTGACAGACAGACTCGGGGGGATGTAAGGTTCAGCTTGGTAAAACTTGATCATTATCTGGCTGGTGTCACCTGTTTGGAGGAAGAGGTGATAAGGAGGAGGTGTTAGGAGGAGATAAGGGTGATAAGGGAGGCTGTGTAGAAAGGTGGGAGCTGCCTTAACATAAACATTACCCAAAACTTCCCTACCTTAACAAAAAACTTCCCTAAAACTTCTTTACCCAAACAAATTCTTCCCTAAAACCAGATACTCTACAAGAAAACCAAAACAAGGAATCAAGATGCAAGATAAATACAATGCTTCCTTATTATTAACCTTATGGTGATTTTAGTCATATTTTTGCCCTCGTTTGTTAAAGTTAAAGTTAAAATTGCTTCTTTTCAGTTCCGGTATATCACAAAATTGGATGAAGCACTGTACAATAATAACAAGCAACCTTTCCCCTTTAACAATCACCTTAACCTAACCCAACCCTTTTACCCTAACATAAGAGGCATCAATCAGCAATACATACACACAGTCCGCAGTACAAAGGTGTCTTGCGTCACACCAAGAGGCTTCTCCACTGTGATGCTGACGCGCACGGTGTTGAGCGGTGTGTGGGCGGTGATGCGCAGTGCCACGGGGACGGCCGGCACTGCACCTCCCTCCCCTTCTTGTACCGGCACTCTCGTCTCCCCGGTCCAGGGTTCAAGCTGAGTGCCGACTGTTCCGTAGACTAGAAGGTCACTCTCGCCTCGGCCCATACCAACCAATGTTCCTGTAGGGTTAAGGGTGTTAGCTAAATAAATAAATAAATAAATATATAGCGTAATAGACAACTTTAAATCCATCTTCCTCTTTCCTTTACCTGTGTCTTTCGTAGAAGCTTTGATAATCTTGTGAAGCCGGACTAATTCTTTGTCCGTGTGGTCGTAATTAATCTCCCGCGTCTCCGTGGGCGGCGCGACGAACAGCGACGGGTCTGTGCCAAGGTAAGTGACCTGTACCTGCCCAGCGTCCCCCAGCATGACCAGCGCCCCTGTGATGCCCTGGGGAAGTGTGATGTCAGGTCAGGTTAGGTTGAGATGGGTTTGTGTAAGGTTTTTTCTCTTTTTTTTGTGTGGTGTGGGGTTAGATTAGGTTATATTGGGTTTAGGTTAGGTTAGGTTTAATTAGGTTAGGTTTAGTTAACTCTGACATATCCACAGACAACTACCATTAAATTTCTATTACTACTACTACTACTATCATTACCACTACTATTATTACTACTACTACTACTACTATTCACACATGCATCATTCTATTCTCTATTCTACAACCACATCATTCATTTTATTCACTAACAAAACTACCATGCCACAGAACCATTATAATTATTCATTTCATCTCCATCCTTCCACAGTCTCGGCATTGAAGGAGTGTAACAAGGCTAGGAGAATATACGTATACATCAACATTCCCAACACACCTTGATGCATAATAATAATAATAATAATAATAATAATAAAAATAGTGACACCGTAAGAAAAGAACATCAAGGGAAACACACAAAAAAATGATGATAAAAAGACTGTTGTATCTATTATTCTCTCTCTCTCTCTCTCTCTCTCTCTCTCTCTCTCTCTCTCTCTCTCTCTCAGGCCTGCAGCAGCATCTATGGAACAGCAAATTTTCTAACTACAACTCTTAAGAAGCAGAGTAGCAACAGCAGAAACGGCAAAAAAGACAGCAACAGCAATATAAGACAACCTCAACTATCTCTCTCTCTCTCTCTCTCTCTCTCTCTCTCTAGTACAGCCTCTTGACTATGGAATCTAGGTAGAGCAGAGTGTGTGAGGTTAGTTCTTACCCTGAGGAAGCGAGGGCCCTGTGTGGGTGGGTGAGGGAGAGGAGGTAAGGGGAGGCACACTATAGTTCAATGTGTTTATAGATGATGATTATAAAAGTTGGTATTCAGGGTTGTATGATTTGGCGCCAACGGTTTGTGATGTAAAAAAAAACCAGTTAATAGGAAATAGAAATAAAAATCAGTGTGTTAGGAGAGGAAGGTCTGTGTGTGTGTGTGTGTGTGTGTGTGTGTGTGTGTGTGTGTGTGTGTGTGTGTTTATAAAGTGGAGAAATGTGGAAAATCAACACACACAGTATATACATAAACACTGTAAAAAAAATGATTATAACACTAGAGTAAGATAAAAAAAAAAATTATGCACAACACACACACACACTGCTAAAATATAGTGTTCATGATTTTTTTGGTCAAGTCGAGATTACATTAGGCATTACATATTCTCTCTCTCTCTCTCTCTCTCTCTCTCACTGGGAAGTCAGCTCGGGTCAAGGCCACTGGAGGAAACTGAAGCTGAGACGCCCACATCAGTTTAGTTTCCTTGTAGACGAGCAGCGTGTGGGTGAGGCTGGCAATGCATATGTGTATGGTGTTGTCTGTGGAGGAGGAGGAGGAGGAGGAGGAGGAGGAGGAGGAGGAGGAGGAGGAGGAGGAGAAGGGAATTAATTATTATAGAAAATGTGGACGACACGAGAGAAAAAAGAAAAAGAACCTTACACTAGGAAACAATGTAAGTGTGTGTGTATGTGTATGTGTGTGTGTGTGTGTGTTTTTTTAGTATGTCTATTATTCATAAACTCATTTCATTTATATATTTCTCATTCTGTTATACTCCAAAAATATATATCATGTCCGTATATATTTTCATTCTTCTTACTACTACTACAACAACAACAACAACTACTACAACAACTACAACTCACCTACAACATAAGCCATGAAACTCGAAGGCTCATATTCCAACTTCTTCACGAACCTCATGACACCTGACTCTTTGAAGCAGTGAATCCCTCTTTGAGTCAGTACCAAAAGACTCACTGACACAGCCTCTTCACCTCCTACTACTGTGAGGTCCAACGCAGCTTCACCGAGCAGCTGCGTCCAGTCTGGGGTGAGGCGTCGGTTCCCGGTGTGCCCCCTACTGTTGTTGTTGTTGCTGGGTGTGTTGGTGTTGGTGGTGGTGGCGGTGTTGTTGTCGTTGTTGTCGGATGAGGTCACTGCTATTGTTTGGTATCTGTGCGGATGAGTTTGTGTTTGTATTTGTGTGTATGTAGTAAAAAGATCAATAAAGTTACGAGAAGAGATAAAAAGACATTGAGAAAAATATATGTGGAAGAATGTTTAAAAGTTACGAGAAGAAGATAAAATAATTAAAATCACCAAGAAATTCTAACTGAAAGGATGAGAGAAAAAATAAATGTTACGATAAGACAAAAGACAAAAACAAAAACAAAACACATACAAAAGAACGTTAAAAGTTACGAGAAAAAAAAAAAATAGTAATAATAAAATAGAATAAAAAACACCACCACCAACACACCTATAGCACTGTAAGGACCAATCAGCCGCCACAGTGACCAGGGCATCAGCATGGGGCAGGTAGGCGATGGGTCCCGGCAGGAGACTCCCCGGCAGGAAGGTTGTAAACGCAAGACTCTCCTGCTCGTACACTACCAAACACCCATCAAGGGACTGTACGGCCAGGTAGTGCTTCCCCCGGACTCCCCCGAAGGCACCTGGGGGAGGGGGAGGGTGTTAGAGTGTGTGTGTATTTGTGTCTCTTAACTCTCTCTCCTGAAGGCACCTGGGAGGGAAGATAAGTGTGTGTGTGTGTGTGTTAATTCTCTCAAAGTATTCTATTCCTCATGTTTTAATCTTAACTTTCCTTCCACTCTTTTTTCCTTTCTTAACTAAACTTATCTAACCTAACCTAATCCATTTTTCATCTTTCCTTCCTAATTTACTTTCTACTCCCTTTCCCCTTTCTTAACTAACCTAACCTAACCTAATTTTTCTTAACAAAACTAACCTAATCTAACCTAACTGTCTTCCCACCCACCCACCCTTAACCCCAGACCATTTCCTTACCCGTGACGAGAGAGTGAGCGCGTCTGGGCAGCTTATGTTGATAGGCGGTGGTGAGGCGAGAATGTTCACCTTGCCCCCCACCACCACCACTGCCACCACCACCACCACCACCACCACTGCCGCCCACACCAGACATAGAGCACACCACAACGCGATCTGGGTGCAGGATACATAGATGCTCCAGGCTGTTGCTTCTGTAGGAGGAGGAGGAGGAGGAGGAGGAGGAGAGATGAGATGAGAGAAAAGTAAATAACATTAGAGAAGTAGGAGGATGGTAATATTTTTTTTTATTTCACCACTACTACTACTACTACTACTACTACTACTACTACTACTACTACAACCACAACCTAACAATACTTACGATACAAACTTCCCCACCACCAGCTGCAGTATAGGGTAGTTGAGGGTAGTTTCAAGGAGGAGGTGGTCTGGGCGGTAACCTGAGACCTCCTCACCTTCCTCCGACCTGTAAGCCTGTGTGGAGGAGGAGGAGGAGGAGGAGGAGGAGGAGGAGGAGGAGGAGGAGGAGGAGGAGGAGGAGGAGGAGGAGGAGAAGAAGAAGAAGAAGAAGAAGAAGAAGAAGAAGAAGAAGAAGAAGGAGGAGGAGAAGGAGAAAAAGGAGTGGGTAAATAAAAATAATTACAAATAGACAAAAATAATAATATAATAATAGTAACATCAGTAATAAACACACACAAAAAAAAAGTAAATAAAACCAGAATAAAATAAAATAAAATTCAACACACACACACACACACACACACACAAAGGGACACGAACCTGAGGTAAGAACACCCTGAGCGAGCCAGAGAATCCTCCCACCACTATTTTATCCCTTGGCGGTAGTTCATTATTAACATTCGCCACCACTAGGGAGCCCACATCACACTCCTCCTCCTCGTTGGGCGTGGCAGACTCCACCACAGTCCCCCACCACTCCCGGGCCTTGAACAACGACATCCTGAAGGCGCTGAAGGAGGGGGAGGAAAGTTAAGTTAGGTTAGGTTAAGTTCAGTTAGGTTTACTTAGGTTAGAATATAGATAAAAGGGTAAAATTTGACATCTTCACCAGAATGCACCTGGATATAAATAACACACTTTTTGTATAGATTTTGATTAACTTCCAATGATTTAGACTTTCATTTCCGTCACAAATGTATACATAATAAGATATCCTCATCACCCCAACAAGGCTGGGGACTTGTGGGGTTCTTGGGAGAAGACGAAATACAATGATTTACACTATAAATAAGGTGACAGTATCACTAATATAACCTAACAATCACCTAGTGACGAACGCACAATGCACTGACGGTCACAAAACCTGACGTGTAGCTACGAAAACATTTGATATCTTCTAAATTAACATAACGTAACGTAACAAATTAACCAAACCTTAACCTACATTGACAAATAACAGCACCTTGTTCAAACCAAACTAAACTTCACCTTATTCCCGAAGAGAAGGTCTCACAGAAAACATTGAATATCTATCTAACTAACAATTACGACAATACGACAATAATTACATAAAACAACAAATTACCAGATACACTAAATATAATACAGTTTATATCTTAATTTACGCGAATAATCAAGTTAATTCCCTTCCATTTATCGTGTATGAGGTTCAATACTTCTCTACATACCTGTTTACTAGGCCATTATCCACAAGGTGAGGTGTAAATATGTATACAAGCAGAAAGGTGTGTTTACCCGCGCTATTTGTGATGGTATGTGGCTGTCAAACGATCACTGTCATCACCTTCCTCACCTTCACTCCTTACAACGAGATACATTGCTCTTGATATACATAGATTGATTTGTTTTTCTTCTTTCTAATGATTTGTATGGATTTACGTTCCTCTTTCCTTGTTTATTTATACATTTCACTCATGTATGCGTCATTAGAATAATAGGCAACAAACATTATTGCAATTTTACTATGGATATATTGGTCCCTCAACAAACATTTATAGAAACTAAACATTTTATACTCTCTCTCTCTCTCTCTCTCTCTCTCTCTCTCTCTCTCTCTCTCTCTCTCTCTCTCTCTCTCTCTCTCTCTCTCTCTCTCTCTCTCTCTCTCTCGAAACATAAATATCTTAACCTTTCTATAAACATTTGAGAAACAAGAAAAAATATGCAACAGCGTCATAACTTACTGGTAAAAAAAAATATTAAAAGAAAGGTTATTATGAAGGTAAGCTAGCTCTCTCTCTCTCTCTCTCTCAAAATGTCATATTATTATTTATTTTATTTAGATTGTCAAGCGAGAGAGAGAGAGAGAGAGAGAGAGAGAGAGAGAGAGAGAGAGAGAGAGAGAGAGAGAGAGAGAGAGAGAGAGAGAGAGAGAGTGTGTGTGTGTGTGTGTGTGTTAATGGGAGTCAAAAGAGAGCTTGATTTTGGGGTAAGCACACACACACACACACACACACACACACACACACACACACACACACACACACACACACACACACCCTAAAGCAAGTGTGTGTAATGTGAAATAGCTTTAAAACGGTGTATGTAATCTCTTCCTCCAGGGGTGTCAACTTATAGAATAAACAACAATAATGAAAGGTTACGTAAAGAGAGAGAGAGAGAGAGAGAGAGAGAGAGAGAGAGAGAGAGAGAGAGAGAGAGAGAGAGAGAGAGAGAGAGAGAGAGAGAGAGAGAGAGAGAGAGAGAGAGAGAGACAGGGCGTTGGTCACGTCAACAATTATTTGGTCAAGGGAGGTCACTGGACAGACAGGAGGAGGAGGAGGAGGAGATGAAATATTATGATCTTGATATTCAAATAGATCTCTCTCTCTTTCTTTTCTTTTTTTTTTTCTCTCTCACACGGTCAAACGGATGGAATATGTTGCAATTATTCGTGACACACACACACACACACACACACACACACACACACACACACACACACAGACAGACAAATAGACATACATACATACAGACAGACATACATACATTAATAATAATAAGATTTCAACAGTTATAATTGATTTTCGTTATTAGTGAAATTACGTTTGTATATATATAAATAAAAAATACTTGTATATATTTATAAAATGTTTTCTTCATATGTTTTTTCATTGAAAGGTTAAAAGCGTAGAGCTCTCTCTCTCTCTCTCTCTCTCTCTCTCTCTCTCTCTCTCTCTCTCTCTCTCTCTCTCTCTCTCTCTCTTTACGTAACCTTTTATTATTGTTGTTTATTCTATAAGTTACATAATAAAGGTCTTACGATGTGTGTGTGTGTGTGTGTGTGTGTGTGTGTGTGTGTGTGTGTGTGTGTGTGTGTGTGTGTGTGTTTTATTCACCATGGTCTGGAGGATCACGCGCTGGACTCGTGATCGTCAGCCATCACCCTCCCTGAAGGAGCTCATAGAGGTGAGGTTAAGGTTTTGTTAATATTTCAACACAACTCATGAAAATTGTTACCAAGGTGTTCTCGGTCATGCTGATCATGAATCTGGAATTAGTTTTGTCATTACTATAATATTTGGATTTTCCATTTTGTGGCCCGTAAATTCCACCAGAATTGAGGTCGAAAAAGGTTTTTCCCATTTTACTACGTAAATATTAGTCCTACAGGAATGTTGTATAGAAGTAAAGTTATGGAGTTTGATAATGTATATCTCATATAGTCATCATCTTTTCAATAACTCTAATACCTATGAAGAAAATACAAATTTTATGAAAGAAATGAATGCATAATACTTTACACTCCTACATCTATAATTACATTCCAATTACAATTTTACTATAGCTCAATTGAACGAAAAGTCTCCTGCTCTTTCGTTTATATTCTATACGTTTTTTTACGTAAACCCCATACATTTCGAGTTATTTCAAAATATGTGATTTATCTAAAAAATTCTAAGGGTGTACCCTACAAAATTTCATGTAAATTTCCACACCTCCGAATCTCATGAAAATTGTTACCAAGGTGTTCTCGGTCATGCTGAACACGAATCTGGAATTAGTTTTGTCATTACTATAATATTTTGTATTTTCCATTTTGTGGCCCGTAAATTCCACCAGAATTGAGGTCGAAAAAGTTTTTACCAATTTTACTACGTAAATATTAGTCCTACAGGAATATTGTATAGAAGTAAAGTTGTGGAGTTTGATAATGTCTATCTCATATAGTCATCATCTTTTCCAATAACTCTAATACTTATGAAGAAAATTAAATTTGTGAAAGAAATTAATGCATAATACTTTACACTCCTACATCTATAATTACATTCCAATTCAGTTTCACTATAGCTCAATAGAACGGGCGTCTTCTGTTCTTTCTTTTATAATATATACGTTTTTTACGTAAGCCCCATACATTTCGAGTTATTTCAAAATATATGATTTCTCTCAAAAAATCTAAGGGTGTACCCTACAAAATTTCATGAAAATTTCCACACCTCCGAATCTCATGAAAATTGTTACCAAGGTGTTCTCGGTCATGCTGAACACGAATCTGGAATTAGTTTTTTGATTACTATAATATTTTGTATTTTCCATTTTGTGGCCCGTAAATTCCACCAGAATTGAGGTCGAAAAAGTTTTTACCAATTTTACTACGTAAATATTAGTCCTACAGGAAAGTTGCATATATATAAAGTTGTGGAGTTTGATCATGTCTATCTCATAGCGTCGTCATCTTTCCAATAACTCTAATACTTATGAAGAAAATTTAAATTATGTAAAAGATATTATTGTATAATACTTTACACTCCTACATCTATAATTACTTTCCAATTCCATGTTACTATAGCTTACTAGAACGGGCGTCTCCTGTTCTTTCTTTTATAATATATACGTTTTTTACGTAAGCCCCATACATTTCGAGTTATTTCAAAATATATGATTTATGTAAAAAAATTCTAAGGGTGTACCCTACAAAATTTCATGAAAATTTCCACACCTCCGAATCTCATGAAAACTTGGTACAATGATGTTTTCGGTCATGCTGAACACGAATCTGGACTTATTTTCATCATTACTATAATATCAAACTGTATTTCATCCTTGCTTGCCTAATAACAATAATGAAATAACCATTATTTAACTGTACTGGCTGATGCTGGTCTCATATCACTATAATACATAAAGATGACCTACCTAACCTAAATCTACACAATATAACGTATAACTGTTATTTGATTTCCATATCTTGAACTGTAAGCGAATTAAAACGAAAAACACACACACACACAACACACACACACACACACACACACACACACACACACACACACACACACACACACACACTGGAGGGACAGTAACC
>JAPQNM010000015.1:3351723-3419223 GCA_029783475.1 Metacarcinus magister
TATTTATTTTTATCATTAATATTTATTTTTATCATTAATATATATTTTTATCATTAATATTTATTTTTATCATTAATATTTATTTTTATCATTAATATTTATTTTTATCATTAATATTTATTTTTATCATTAATATATATTTTTATCATTAATATTTATTTTTATCATTAATATATATTTTTATCATTAATATTTATTTTTATCATTAATATTTATTTTTATCATTAATATATATTTTTATCATTAATATTTATTTTTATCATTAATATTTATTTTTATCATTAATATATATTTTTATCATTAATATTTATTTTTATCATTAATATTTATTTTTATCATTAATATTTATTTTTATCATTAATATTTATTTTTATCATTAATATTTATTTTTATCATTGATATTTATTTTTATCATTAATATATATTTTTATCATTAATATATATTTTTATCATTAATATATATTTTTATCATTAATATTTATTTTTATCATTAATATATATTTTTATCATTAATATTTATTTTTATCATTAATATATATTTTTATCATTAATATTTATTTTTATCATTAATATTTATTTTTATCATTAATATATATTTTTATCATTAATATTTATTTTTATCATTAATATTTATTTTTATCATTAATATATATTTTTATCATTAATATTTATTTTTATCATTAATATTTATTTTTATCATTAATATTTATTTTTATCATTAATATTTATTTTTATCATTAATATTTATTTTTATCATTAATATTTATTTTTATCATTAATATTTATTTTTATCATTAATATATATTTTTATCATTAATATTTATTTTTATCATTAATATTTATTTTTATCATTAATATTTATTTTTATCATTAATATTTATTTTTATCATTAATATATATTTTTATCATTAATATTTATTTTTATCATTAATATATATTTTTATCATTAATATTTATTTTTATCATTAATATTTATTTTTATCATTAATATATATTTTTATCATTAATATTTATTTTTATCATTAATATTTATTTTTATCATTAATATATATTTTTATCATTAATATTTATTTTTATCATTAATATTTATTTTTATCATTAATATTTATTTTTATCATTAATATTTATTTTTATCATTAATATTTATTTTTATCATTAATATATATTTTTATCATTAATATTTATTTTTATCATTAATATTTATTTTTATCATTGATATTTATTTTTATCATTAATATATATTTTTATCATTAATATATATTTTTATCATTAATATATATTTTTATCATTAATATTTATTTTTATCATTAATATATATTTTTATCATTAATATATATTTTTATCATTAATATATATTTTTATCATTAATATTTATTTTTATCATTAATATATATTTTTATCATTAATATTTATTTTTATCATTAATATATATTTTTATCATTAATATTTATTTTTATCATTAATATTTATTTTTATCATTAATATATATTTTTATCATTAATATTTATTTTTATCATTAATATTTATTTTTATCATTAATATATATTTTTATCATTAATATTTATTTTTATCATTAATATTTATTTTTATCATTAATATATATTTTTATCATTAATATTTATTTTTATCATTAATATTTATTTTTATCATTAATATTTATTTTTATCATTAATATTTATTTTTATCATTAATATATATTTTTATCATTAATATTTATTTTTATCATTAATATATATTTTTATCATTAATATTTATTTTTATCATTAATATTTATTTTTATCATTAATATATATTTTTATCATTAATATTTATTTTTATCATTAATATATATTTTTATCATTAATATTTATTTTTATCATTAATATTTATTTTTATCATTAATATATATTTTTATCATTAATATTTATTTTTATCATTAATATTTATTTTTATCATTAATATATATTTTTATCATTAATATTTATTTTTATCATTAATATTTATTTTTATCATTAATATTTATTTTTATCATTAATATTTATTTTTATCATTAATATTTATTTTTATCATTAATATTTATTTTTATCATTAATATTTATTTTTATCATTAATATATATTTTTATCATTAATATTTATTTTTATCATTAATATATATTTTTATCATTAATATTTATTTTTATCATTAATATATATTTTTATCATTAATATTTATTTTTATCATTAATATATATTTTTATCATTAATATTTATTTTTATCATTAATATTTATTTTTATCATTAATATATATTTTTATCATTAATATTTATTTTTATCATTAATATTTATTTTTATCATTAATATATATTTTTATCATTAATATTTATTTTTATCATTAATATTTATTTTTATCATTAATATATATTTTTATCATTAATATTTATTTTTATCATTAATATTTATTTTTATCATTAATATTTATTTTTATCATTAATATATATTTTTATCATTAATATTTATTTTTATCATTAATATTTATTTTTATCATTAATATATATTTTTATCATTAATATATATTTTTATCATTAATATATATTTTTATCATTAATATTTATTTTTATCATTAATATTTATTTTTATCATTAATATTTATTTTTATCATTAATATTTATTTTTATCATTAATATTTATTTTTATCATTGATATTTATTTTTATCATTAATATATATTTTTATCATTAATATTTATTTTTATCATTAATATTTATTTTTATCATTAATATATATTTTTATCATTAATATTTATTTTTATCATTAATATTTATTTTTATCATTAATATATATTTTTATCATTAATATTTATTTTTATCATTAATATTTATTTTTATCATTAATATTTATTTTTATCATTAATATTTATTTTTATCATTAATATATATTTTTATCATTAATATTTATTTTTATCATTAATATATATTTTTATCATTAATATTTATTTTTATCATTAATATTTATTTTTATCATTAATATATATTTTTATCATTAATATTTATTTTTATCATTAATATATATTTTTATCATTAATATTTATTTTTATCATTAATATTTATTTTTATCATTAATATATATTTTTATCATTAATATTTATTTTTATCATTAATATTTATTTTTATCATTAATATATATTTTTATCATTAATATTTATTTTTATCATTAATATTTATTTTTATCATTAATATTTATTTTTATCATTAATATTTATTTTTATCATTAATATTTATTTTTATCATTAATATTTATTTTTATCATTAATATTTATTTTTATCATTAATATATATTTTTATCATTAATATTTATTTTTATCATTAATATATATTTTTATCATTAATATTTATTTTTATCATTAATATATATTTTTATCATTAATATTTATTTTTATCATTAATATATATTTTTATCATTAATATTTATTTTTATCATTAATATTTATTTTTATCATTAATATATATTTTTATCATTAATATTTATTTTTATCATTAATATTTATTTTTATCATTAATATATATTTTTATCATTAATATTTATTTTTATCATTAATATTTATTTTTATCATTAATATATATTTTTATCATTAATATTTATTTTTATCATTAATATTTATTTTTATCATTAATATTTATTTTTATCATTAATATATATTTTTATCATTAATATTTATTTTTATCATTAATATTTATTTTTATCATTAATATATATTTTTATCATTAATATATATTTTTATCATTAATATATATTTTTATCATTATATTTATTTTTATCATTAATATTTATTTTTATCATTAATATTTATTTTTTATCATTAATATTTATTTTTATCATTAATATTTATTTTTTATCATTAATATTTATTTTTTTAATTTTTTTTCATTAATATATATTTTTATCATTAATATATATTTTTATCATTAATTATATTTTTTATCATTAATATATATTTTTATCATTAATATATATTTTATCATTAATATTTATTTTTATCATTAATATATATTTTTATCATTAATATTTATTTTTATCATTAATATTTATTTTTATCATTAATATATATTTTTATCATTAATATTTATTTTTATCATTAATATTTATTTTTTATCATTAATATATATTTTTATCATTAATATTTATTTTTATCATTAATATTTATTTTTATCATTAATATTTATTTTTATCATTAATATTTATTTTTATCATTAATATTTATTTTTATCATTAATATTTATTTTTATCATTAATATTTATTTTTATCATTAATATTTATTTTTATCATTAATATATATTTTTATCATTAATATTTATTTTTATCATTAATATTTATTTTTATCATTGATATTTATTTTTATCATTAATATATATTTTTATCATTAATATATATTTTTATCATTAATATATATTTTTATCATTAATATTTATTTTTATCATTAATATATATTTTTATCATTAATATATATTTTTATCATTAATATATATTTTTATCATTAATATTTATTTTTATCATTAATATATATTTTTATCATTAATATTTATTTTTATCATTAATATATATTTTTATCATTAATATTTATTTTTATCATTAATATTTATTTTTATCATTAATATATATTTTTATCATTAATATTTATTTTTATCATTAATATTTATTTTTATCATTAATATATATTTTTATCATTAATATTTATTTTTATCATTAATATTTATTTTTATCATTAATATATATTTTTATCATTAATATTTATTTTTATCATTAATATTTATTTTTATCATTAATATTTATTTTTATCATTAATATTTATTTTTATCATTAATATATATTTTTATCATTAATATTTATTTTTATCATTAATATATATTTTTATCATTAATATTTATTTTTATCATTAATATTTATTTTTATCATTAATATATATTTTTATCATTAATATTTATTTTTATCATTAATATTTATTTTTATCATTAATATATATTTTTATCATTAATATTTATTTTTATCATTAATATTTATTTTTATCATTAATATTTATTTTTATCATTAATATTTATTTTTATCATTAATATTTATTTTTATCATTAATATTTATTTTTATCATTAATATTTATTTTTATCATTAATATTTATTTTTATCATTAATATTTATTTTTATCATTAATATATATTTTTATCATTAATATTTATTTTTATCATTAATATATATTTTTATCATTAATATTTATTTTTATCATTAATATATATTTTTATCATTAATATTTATTTTTATCATTAATATATATTTTTATCATTAATATTTATTTTTATCATTAATATTTATTTTTATCATTAATATATATTTTTATCATTAATATTTATTTTTATCATTAATATTTATTTTTATCATTAATATATATTTTTATCATTAATATTTATTTTTATCATTAATATTTATTTTTATCATTAATATATATTTTTATCATTAATATTTATTTTTATCATTAATATTTATTTTTATCATTAATATTTATTTTTATCATTAATATTTATTTTTATCATTAATATATATTTTTATCATTAATATTTATTTTTATCATTAATATATATTTTTATCATTAATATTTATTTTTATCATTAATATTTATTTTTATCATTAATATATATTTTTATCATTAATATTTATTTTTATCATTAATATTTATTTTTATCATTAATATATATTTTTATCATTAATATTTATTTTTATCATTAATATTTATTTTTATCATTAATATTTATTTTTATCATTAATATTTATTTTTATCATTAATATTTATTTTTATCATTAATATTTATTTTTATCATTAATATTTATTTTTATCATTAATATTTATTTTTATCATTAATATTTATTTTTATCATTAATATATATTTTTATCATTAATATTTATTTTTATCATTAATATATATTTTTATCATTAATATTTATTTTTATCATTAATATATATTTTTATCATTAATATATATTTTTATCATTAATATATATTTTTATCATTAATATTTATTTTTATCATTAATATTTATTTTTATCATTAATATATATTTTTATCATTAATATTTATTTTTATCATTAATATTTATTTTTATCATTAATATTTATTTTTATCATTAATATTTATTTTTATCATTAATATTTATTTTTATCATTAATATTTATTTTTATCATTAATATTTATTTTTATCATTAATATTTATTTTTATCATTAATATTTATTTTTATCATTAATATATATTTTTATCATTAATATTTATTTTTATCATTAATATATATTTTTATCATTAATATTTATTTTTATCATATATATATATTTTTATCATTAATATATATTTTTATCATTAATATATATTTTTATCATTAATATTTATTTTTATCATTAATATATATTTTTATCATTAATATTTATTTTCATCATTAATATATATTTTTATCATTAATATTTATTTTTATCATTAATATTTATTTTTATCATTAATATATATTTTTATCATTAATATTTATTTTTATCATTAATATATATTTTTATCATTAATATTTATTTTTATCATTAATATATATTTTTATCATTAATATTTATTTTTATCATTGATATTTATTTTTATCATTAATATATATTTTTATCATTAATATATATTTTTATCATTAATATATATTTTTATCATTAATATTTATTTTTATCATTAATCTTCATTTTTATCATTAATATTTATTTTTATCATTAATATATATTTTTATCATAATATATATTTTTATCACTAATATTTATTTTTATCATTAATATTTATTTTTATCATTAATATTTATTTTTATCATTAATATTTATTTTTATCATTAATATTTATTTTATCATTAATATTTATCATTAATATATATTTTTATCATTAATATATATTTTTATCATTAATATTTATTTTTATCAATAATATATATTTTTATCATTAATATTTATTTTTATCATTAATATATATTTTTATCATTAATATATATTTTTATCATTAATATTTATTTTTATCATTAATATTTATTTTTATCATTAATATTTATTTTTATCATTAATATTTATTTTTATCATTATTATTTATTTTTATCACTAATATTTATTTTCATCATTAATATTTATTTTTATCATTAATATTTATTTTTATCATTAATATTTATTTTTATCAAAAATATATATTTTTATCATCAATATATATTTTTATCATTAATATTTATTTTTATCATTAATATTTATTTTTATCATTAATATATATTTTTATCATTAATATTTATTTTTATCATTAATATTTATTTTTATCATTAATATATATTTTTATCATTAATATTTATTTTTATCATTAATATTATTTTTTATCATTAATATATATTTTTATCATTAATATTTATTTTTATCATTAATCTTCATTTTTATCATTAATATTTATTTTTATCATTAATATATATTTTTATCATTAATATATATTTTTATCATTAATATTTATTTTTATCATTAATATATATTTTTATCATTAATATATATTTTTATCATTAATATATATTTATATCATTAATATATATTTTTATCATTAATATTTATTTTTATCATTAATATTTATTTTTATCATTAATATATATTTTTATCATTAATATTTATTTTTATCATTAATATTTATTTTTTATCATTAATATATATTTTTATCATTAATATATATTTTTATCATTAATATATATTTTTATCATTAATATTTATTTTTATCATTAATCTTCATTTTTATCATTAATATTTATTTTTATCATTAATATATATTTTTATGATTAATATATATTTTTATCATTAATATTTATTTTTATCACTAATATTTATTTTTATCATTAATATTTATTTTTTATCATTAATATTTATTTTTATCATTAATATTTATTTTTATCATTAATATTTATTTTTATCATTAATATTTATATTTATCATTAATATATATTTTTATCATTAATATATATTTTTATCATTAATATTTATTTTTATCAATAATATATATTTTTATCATTAATATTTATTTTTATCATTAATATATATTTTTATCATTAATATATATTTTTATCATTAATATTTATTTTTATCATTAATATATATTTTAATCATTAATATATATTTTTATCATTAATATTTATTTTTATCATTAATATATATTTTTATCATTAATATTTATTTTTATCATTAATATATATTTTTATCATTAATATTTATTTTTATCATTAATATATATTTTCATCATTAATATATATTTTTATCATTAATATTTATTTTTATCATTAATATATATTTTTATCATTAATATTTATTTTTATCATTAATATATATTTTTATCATTAATATTTATTTTTATCATTAATATATATTTTCATCATTAATATATATTTTTATCATTAATATTTATTTTTATCATTAATATATATTTTTATCATTAATATATATTTTTATCATTAATATTTATTTTTATCATTAATCTTCATTTTTATCATTAATATTTATTTTTATCATTAATATATATTTTTATCATTAATATATATTTTTATCATTAATATTTATTTTTATCATTAATATATATTTTTATCATTAATATATATTTTTATGATTAATATTTATTTTTATCATTAATATATATTTTTATCATTAATATTTATTTTTATCATTAATATTTATTTTTTATCATTAATATATATTTTTATCATTAATATATATTTTTATCATTAATATATATTTTTATCATTAATATTTATTTTTATCATTATTATTTATTTTTATCATTAATATTTATTTTTATCATTAATATATATTTTTATCATTAATATATATTTTTATCATTAATATTTATTTTTATCATTAATATTTATTTTTATCATTAATATTTATTTTTATCATTAATATTTATTATTATAATTATTAATATTTATTTACTCAGACAGCAACACTTCCTTAACATGTATTATTATTAATTTCAAAACCTTTAACTTCAATATAAGTTTTCCTGGATTTGTGATGAAAATGGATTCGTGAAATTTTTGGCCCGAAGATTTCCACCAGAATTTGAGTCCAAAATAGTTTAGTAATTTTACAAGTAAAGTATTAGTCCTACAATAAAGATGTATAGAAACAAAGTTGTTCAGCTTGACAAGTTCTATCTGATGGTGTCATCCGTTTGTAAATTACTCTTTTGGTTTAGGAGAAAAATGTAATTAAGTAGAAGTTTCGTGTAAAATACAAATATATCAATATCTCCATTACTTACATTCCAATTACATTCTAGTAAAGCTCAAAGGAACGGGCGTCTCCTGCTCTATATTTACTATCACGTATGTTTTTTACGTAAACCTCATACTTTTCGAGTTATTTTGAAAAACATGATTTCATGAAAAAAAATCTAAGGTGACACCCTTGAAAATTTCGTGAAAAATTTCCACACCTCAGAATTTCATGAAAATTTGTACCTAAAGGTTTTCAGTCAAACTGAACACGAATCTGGACTCAGTTTCATCATTACTATAATATTAAACACTATATACGCATGTGTGATACGCCTAAAACTATTTATTCTCTCTATTTATCTCTCTATCTCTATCGCGCTCTCTCTCTCTCTCTCCCTCTCTCCAAACTCCTACAGCAAAATCATAATATTCTCCCCCTCCTCCCCCTTCCCCTTCTCCTCCTCCTCCTCCTCCTCCTCCTCCTCCTCCTCCTCCTCCTCCTCCTCCTCCTCCTCCTCTGTGTCTTCCTTTTTAAATAGTCTTCAGTGGACCAATTAGCGCCAATATTTATTTTTATCATTAATATTTATTTTTATCATTAATATTTATTTTTATCATTAATATTTATTTTTATCATTAATATTTATTTTTATCATTAATATTTATTTTTATCATTATTATTTATTTTTATCACTAATATTTATTTTTATCATTAATATTTATTTTTATCATTAATATTTATTTTTTATCATTAATATATATTTTTATCATTAATATATATTTTTATCATTAATATTTATTTTTATCATTAATATTTATTTTTATCATTAATATTTATTTTTATCATTAATATTTATTTTTATCATTAATATTTATTTTTATCATTAATATTTATTATTATAATTATTAATATTTATTTACTCAGACAGCAACACTTCCTTAACATGTATTATTATTAATTTCAAAACCTTTAACTTCAATATAAGTTTTCCTGGATTTGTGATGAAAATGGATTCGTGAAATTTTTGGCCCGAAGATTTCCACCAGAATTTGAGTCCAAAATAGTTTAGTCATTTTACAAGTAAAGTATTAGTCCTACAACAAAGATGTATAGAAACAAAGTTGTTCAGCTTGACAAGTTCTATCTGATGCTGTCATCCGTTTGTAAATTACTCTTTTGGTTTAGGAGAAAAATGTAATTAAGTAGAGGTTTCGTGTAAAATACAAATATATCAATATCTCCATTACTTACATTCCAATTACATTCTAGTAAAGCTCAAAGGAACGGGCGTCTCCTGCTTTATATTTACTAATACGTATGTTTTTTACGTAAACCTCATACTTTTCGAGTTATTTTGAAAAACATGATTTCATGAAAAAAAATTTCGTGAAAAATTTCCACACCTCAGAATTTCATGAAAATTTGTACCTAAAGGTTTTCAGTCAAACTGAACACGAATCTGGACTCAGTTTCATCATTACTATAATATTAAACACTATATACGCATGTGTGATACGCCTAAAACTATTTATTCTCTCTATTGATCTCTCTATCTCTATCGTGCTCTCTCTCTCTCTCTCTCTCTCTCTCTCTCCTCTCTCTCTCTCTCTCTCTCTCTCTCTCTCTCTCTCTCCCTCTCTCCAAACTCCTACAGCAAAATCATAATATTCTCCCCCTCCCCCTCCTCCTCCTCCTCCTCCTCCTCCTCTGTGTCTTCCTTCTTAAATAGTCTTCAGTGGACCAATTAGCGCCAATATTTATTTTTATCATTAATATTTATTTTTATCATTAATATTTATTTTTATCATTAATATTTATTTTTATCATTAATATTTATTTTTATCATTAAAATTTATTTTTATCATTATTATTTATTTTTATCATTAATATTTATTTTCATTATTAATATTTATTTTTATCATTAATATTTATTTTTATCATTAATATTTATTTTTATCATTAATATTTATTTTTATCATTAATATTTATTTTTATCATTAATATTTATTCTTATCATTATTATTTATATTTATCATTATTATTTATTTTTATCATTAATATTTATTTTTATCATTAATAAGAAAAAATTGAATAAAATCATAATTTTTAAAAAAATCTATAAATCGAACACTTAGAAAAGACCTCGGCAGTGTAAGGGTTAATACTGGCAATAAGTTATGTTTAACCTGCCATTACCACCGAAACGAAGGATGCGAGGGGATTTCATTGAAATGTTCAAGATAATGAAAGGATTCGATAATATCAATACAGAAGATTACATTACTTTTGATTGATCAAATATAACAAGAAGACATCATTCTTTTAAGATTACTGGTAAAAGATTCACATCAAACAAAGCCAAGCACTTCTTTTTCAATCGGATCGTTAACGTTTGGAACTCCCTGCCCGCCAATGTCGTCGACAGTAAAACAATTACTACGTTCAAAAATAGACTTGACAAATATTTAGAAGCCAATCCACAACTAAAATACTATCCGTTAACGTAGCAAACTTTGAGTAAGTTCATCCTGATGTACCTAACTTACGAAATGTCGATTCAAAAGACGTCGCTAGTGGCCTGACATCGCTTGCCAGGAAGTAGTGGTAGTAGTAGTGGTAGTGACAGTAGTGGTAGTGACAGTAGTGGTAGTGACAGTAGTGACAGTCTGGTCTTGGTTGTCCTTCCTTTCCCTGCCAGCCATGGCTGGGGAGAGAAGCCTTCACCCTTACTATCCTGTATCCTTCACTCTAGACTAGATAGTGTACTCACAAACAGCCTCGTAAGGGCCAGCAGGCCTGTTGCTGTTTGTTCTTCCTATGTGTTCCTATGTGTTCCTCCTCTTCCTCTCCTCCTCCTCCTCTTCACTTACTCACTCACTCATTCCCTCTCTCACACAATGGCATGAGAGAGAGAGAGAGAGAGAGAGAGAGAGAGAGAGAGAGAGAGAGAGAGAGAGAGAGGAGAGAGAGAGAGAGAGGAGAGAGAGAGAGAGAGAGAGAGAGAGAGAGAGAGAGAGAGGAGAGAGAGAGAGAGAGAGAGAGAGAGAGAGAGAGAGAGAGAGAGAGAGAGAGAGAGAGAGAATTTCCTCAGATATTTCATGTATATTGACATTTGACGTCATGCAGTATTCCTGTGAGAGAGAGAGAGAGAGAGAGAGAGAGAGAGAGAGAGAGAGAGAGAGAGAGAGAGAGAGAGAGAGAGAGAGAGAGAGAGAGAGTAACGGGAGAAAGACCGTACGAAAGCGAGTTTATTGTACTGACCACATGACTCTCTCTCTCTCTCTCTCTCTCTCTCTCTCTCTCTCTCTCTCTCTCTCTCTCTCTCTCAATCCTGTTTACCCAAAGAGGAAATTCCGTCAGTCTACTTACGCATTGAAGAGGAAGAAGAAGAAGAAGAAGAAGAAGAAGAAGAAGAAGAAGAAGAAGAAGAAGAAAGAGAAGATGATGAAGAAAGAAAGAAAAATGAGAGAAAAAAAATATATAAAGAAATTAAGAAAAGAATTGAATGAAGAAAATCCGTAAGATTATATTTTTTATTTTTCCTCCTTCCTTCTCTCTTTCTTTCTCTCCCTTCCTCCTTCCCTTTATTCCCTCCCTTCCTCCTTCCTCCTTGACCTTGAAAAGAAAAATGACCGAGAAAGGTTACCTGTAAGAATTTCCTTCCTCCTCCTCCTCCTCCTCCTCCTCTTCCTCCTCCTCCTCCTTCCTCTCTCATCTTCAACATGCATTTTCCTACTTCTTTCTCCTTCCCTTTGACCCTTCACGTTTCACTCCTCCTCCTCCTCCTCCTCCTCCTCCTCCTCCTCCTCCTCCTCCTCCTCCTCCTCTTCCTCTTCCTCTCCTCCTCCTCCTCTTCACTTACTCACTCACTCATTCCCTCTCTCACACAATGGCATGAGAGAGAGAGAGAGAGAGAGAGAGAGAGAGAGAGAGAGAGAGAGAGAGAGAGAGAGAGAGAGAGAGAGAGAGAGAGAGAGAGAGAACTAGAGCAGGTCACGGAAAGCCAAGATAGAAGGACAGAAAGAAAGAAAAAAATTGTAAACAGATAGAACAATTATAAGGAAAGAAAGAAAATGAGACACAAAGAAACTCTCTCTCTCTCTCTCTCTCTCTCTCTCTCTCTCTCTCTCTCTCTCTCTCTCTCTCTCTCTCTCTCTCTCTCCTCATTATCTTTATTATTTTTCCTTGTCATTTATTTTTAATTCAATTTACTTTTTTTTAATATTTTTCTTTCATCAATACAACATATTTTTCTCTTTCCTCCTCCTCCTCCTCCTCCTCCTCTTCCCTGTAAAGTTACCTCCCTTCACCGAATACACACACACACACACACACACACACACACACCTATACACACACACACACCACCAAATACTAACTGCCATCCCCGTTAGGAAGGTGTTAGGGTGGTGTCAAGATCACTATAACAGGTCAATAAACATTACTAACTTTCCCTGACCTACTTTCACCCCCCCCCCCCAGGAGCAGTTAGACCAGAAAAGGTTAGACAGGTAAACGCTAATTATAACTGCAGGTAATATCAATTCTTCCCTTTATTCTTTTGAACTATACATCTACTACTACTACTACTACTACTACTACTAATATCACAATCACAAATGCTATAATTAATGTTTTCTGTCTCTACCACACCTAATACCACCACCATCACCACCACCACCCAGCTGTCAGTAGTGATGTATAGATAGCTGGATAAACTAAGGGCGTGGATACTGGACAAGCAGGCAGGCAAAGAGAGAGGGAGCAGTTAGCTTACAGGGCGTGACCTTGGGAATACTTGCAACACGGAGGTGAGAGATTTCAACGGTCAAATAAGTAGTGATTAGGATAAGCGGTAAGGTAGATTTTAATGCTAGTGTAAGTAGTGATCAGAAGGAAAGGTATTGGGGACTCCTGGGTAGAGGTAAGTAGAAGATATTTCGGAAATTTAGATTCTTATGAAAATTGGTATACAAGTGTTCTCAGACATGGTGAATACGAATTTAGTGTTAGATTTTAAATTACTAAAAAATTAAGCCATTTTTCAAACACTACCTGGTGGACAAGAGGAGTAGGAAAAGCTATCGAAGGAAATAGAAGAAATGAAGGATGAATTACGGTTATGTTTTGAAATATGATGATGAGAGGGATAAAAATAAAATTACGCAGAGATGGAAATATAATGAAGTGGAGGAAGGTAATCAAGTTCTGCAACAATATATGAAATAAAAGAAATGAATATAAAGAAAAATAATTAAAGCGAGATAAAGATAGATATAAGTAAAGGTTTGAATGTAACGTTAAATAGTAATCAGAATAAATATTACATGAAAATTTCAAATGCTTGATTAATAAAAGAATTGACTGAGAAAAGGGGAAAAGAAATACAATGATAGGTTCAGATACATAGATATGAATAGATAGATAAACAGATAGAGAAAGAGAAGAGATAAAAAAACGGGGCAACCAACAAACAGACAAACAAATCAACACAAACAAACCTAACTATGAAATCTTCTTTGCATAACAAAAACAAAATAAAAAAAAAAATAAAATAAAATAAATAAATAAATAAAAGCCTTCAGAAGTCCAATTGACCCACTCCGGGCAGCTTCTTTGCACGTAACACTTACCATCTGTTATCTTCATACATAATTGCCTCTAACCATTCCTTAAAAAAACCCCATTGACTGTCTTTTCACGTAGCACATTCTTGATGAGTTTGTTCCACTTCTCTACTACCATATTAGTGAACCAAATGTTTCCTGTTTCTTCTGAATTTAAGTTTATATAGTTTGAAACCATTTGTTCATGTTCTAATTTGTTTCTTGACTATAAGAATCTTGTTTACATTCCCTTTGTTGAAACCCTTGATCTATTTAAACACCTTTATCAGATCTTCCTCTTACCTCACGTCTTTCTAAAGTGTAGATTGAAATATTTTAGCCTATTTTTATAAGTTAAGCTCCTTTAGTCATCCTTCTTTGTACTGCTTCTAGTTTATCTATATCCATTCTATAGTACGGAGACCAGAACTACACACCATAATCTAAGTGAGGACTAATTGAAGCTAAATAAAGTCTTAGTATTATATCTACTGATCTATTACTTACGCTCCTGGTGATGAAACTCAATACCCTGTTAGTTCTGTTCCTGCCACTAATACACTGCTCTCTAGGTCTCAGGTCCTGACTTACCAACACTCCTAAGTCTTTCTCTGAGTTCAATTTTCTTCTGTCTACTCCGTTTAGGGTATATCTATTTCTTGTGCAGTGTTTACATACATCTACCTTTCTCTCTTCTCCTTCCCTTTCTCCCTCCTTCCTTCCTGTATATTGAACCAAAATTTATATCCTTTTAACTCCCTTCCCTTTTTTATCCTCCCTTTTTTTCTCTTTCCTCTTCCTTTCCCATCTCTCCCCTCCGCCCTTCCCTCCTCCACGTCTAAATCCACATTATACTTTCTCATCCTCAAAGGGAGACACAAAGACAGGTCATGGCCTAGGGAGGGAGGGAAGAATTGAGGGAGGGAGGGAGGGAGAGAGAGAGAGGGAGGGAAAGATGGATCGAAGGAGGGTGTGGTCACTGGTAGGAAAGTTAGAAGGGAGGAAAGGAGGGAGGAAAGGAGGGCAAGAGAATAAAAATAAAAAAAAAACACTCTGACATAATTCCTTGTAATAAAATAAACAATAAATCTCAAGAGAAAAAAATGAAGAAATAAAGAGGAGGAAAAATTGTAGGAATGAAAAAAAAAAGTGAGCATCAGTAATAAATAGAAAAAGAGGAGGAGGAGGAGAGAGAAGGGGGGAGGTTGCAGTGAGGCAGAGAGGGAGGTAAGGGAGATGTGGAGGCAGGGAGTGAGGGAGGGAGGGAAGGAAGGAGACAGAGGTAGGGAGTGAGGGAGTGAAAGGAGGGTAGGAGGGTAGGAGGGTAGGAGACAGAGGCAGGTTGGGTATATAAAGAGAAGGGAGTGAGGGGCAGGTAGTCAGTCGAAGCAATGGTAGTGTCAGTGGTGGTCAGTGGCGGTGAGTGAATTAATCCTAACATAATACCCTCTTACCTTACCTACCCTCGTGTTAACCTATTTTCCTACATTTTATCATCGTTTTTTTCCTTATTTAACCCTATTTTCCTCTTTTTTTCCTCACTGTACTATTTTTCCCTCTCTTTTCCTTATTTTCCTCTCATTTTCTTTCTATTCCCTCACTTTATAATAATTTATCCTCCTTTTCCCTCTTTTTCTCCCTCACTCTACTTTCTTTTCTCTTATTTATCCTCAATGTTTCCTCTTTTCACCTCCTTTTCCCCTTTTTATTTAGTATCTTTTCCCCTCCTTTCATCCCTCCCTCCAGACCCTCCCCTCCCCTCCCCTCTTTCACTCTTACAAAGGATACGTATTAAACAGGTCACGCTAAGGTTGAAACAAGACCAAATTCTACGCCAGTTATGTCATTTTGGCCAAGATTCTTCTTCTCCTCCTATTTGTTCTCTTATTCTCCTGCTCCTCCTCTTTCTTTTTTTCTTCTCCTCTTCCTATTGTCTTCTTTTCTACTTCTCCTCCTCCTCCTCCTCCTCCATTTCTTCCTCCTTCTCCTCCTCCTCCTACTCTACCATTTGGAAGCTAAAGAAAACAGAAAAAAACCCACTATATTTTCAAACAGCTTTCTCGTTTGTTTGGATCCAATTATATATATTTATTTTTTCTTCATGTTTAATATATTTTTTTTTCTTTCTACAATGTGGTTCAATAAGGTAATACAGTAAGTTAATTTTTGTGTGTGTATTTGTATGTGTATTTTAGGAACTGTGTCTGTTTAGAAATGTAAAGTGTGCGTAAGTGTGTGTGTTTGAGAGAGAGAGAGAGAGAGAGAGAGAGAGAGAGAGAGAGAGAGAGAGAGAGAGAGAGAGAGAGAGAGAGAGAGAGAGAGAGAGAGAGAGAGAGAGAGAGAGAGAGAGAGAGAGATTAAAGAAAATAGAGCAAGGTAAGAATAACAAGAATAAAAAAAAGTGATAAAGATTAAGAAGAAAATTAAGTTAATGTGTATGTGCATGTGTGTATGTGTGTGTGTGTGTGTGTGTGTGTGTGTGTGTGTGTGTGTGTGTGTGTGTGTTGATGATCGTTTTTTTTTATTGATAAAGAAAAACAGGTCTGAGATGCGAGAGTAATCATTCTAAGTTATAAAGAAAAACGAAAGTTGGATAAAGAAAAAAAAATAAATAATGGGTGACTGGTAATAATAGTTTCCCCTTAAAGAAAGAGAGAGAGAGAGAGAGAGAGAGAGAGAGAGAGAGAGAGAGAGAGAGAGAGAGAGAGAGAGAGAGAGAGAGAGAGAGAGAGAGAGAGAGAGAGAGAGCACGAGGGTTGGGTTTCAAAATATGTCATAGTTCATTGAGTGTAAAGTATTGATTTTTCTTTTTATATCGTACTCTTGACCCTTGCTTTTCAGTACTTTTATTTACTGCCATGTCGTGAAATACTCTCTCTTTTTTTTCTCTCTCTCTCTCTCTCTCTCTCTCTCTCTCTCTCTCTCTCTCTCTCTCCTCTCTCTCTCTCTCTCTCTCTCTCTATAATGTGCTTGAAAATTAGTGCTGACATGTTGCTGACACGTGCTGATTAGATAGTAACAGACACCTAGATAAGTGCTGATAGTAAGTGCTGATTAGAGGATAGGAAAGACATAAAAGAGTGCTGACGAAATTAGTGCTGACAGTAAGTGCTGACTAAATGATGACAATGAGTGCTGACTAAATGATAACAGAGACAAAAGAGTGCTAACATAATTCTAGTGCTGACAATAAGTGCTGACTAGACAATAACAAAGACAAGAATGCTGACAAGTGCTGACAAAATAATAGGAAAGACAAAGACAAGTGCTGACTAGACTCTGAGTGCTGACTAGACAGAACACAACAACCCCACACACACACGCAAATGTTGACGCTGCCCGAACATTCCAGCGTGACCTGACTGCAGCATCACAGACGGCAATGAAAACAAGTGAACAAATGACAACCCTTACGCCCCTTGCCCCCCCCCCAAAATCAAATCAAATATAATAATAATAATAATAAAATGAAAATGAAAAGTGGTAAGACAAGCGCACTGTAAGGACGCAAAAGCAGCCACTGACCTAACAAATACCAGACACAACAACAAAAACTGGGCGTGGGGAACGAAAGCAACGTTCTACAAGCATATATAACATTAATACAAGTGGCTGAAACATATTATTATTATTAGTCATTCTTTTCTCCTAGTGACCCTGGTTTATGCGCTGTTGGTGTTGCTGGCTGGTGCTGATGGTGTTGATGATACCCAGCACTCCTTCCTTCCTACAGTAAGACACACACCTTATAGTATCTACGTGAATATACCTGTTTCTGTAAGTATAAGTTTGTGTGGTGGTGGGTGTTGGTGTGGTGGTGGTGTGGTGGTGTGGTTGTGGTTGTGGTTGTGGTTGTGGTTGTGGTGTGGTTTAGTGGTGTGGTTTAGTGCATGTCAAAGGTTGGAGGTGATATATATTTTTTTGTTATTATTATTATTATTATTATTATTATTATTGTTATTATTAAATTTGTGGTTTTCTTGCATATTTGGTTTGAGACATTCAGGTTTTAACATTGTTTTAATCAGTTTTTATGTATGATTTTTATTTTGATTATTTTTAAAAAGTGATAGGTTTGTAAATGCATGAATAGTTTTAGTTGTTATTTTTTTATCATTAAGTAAAAGTCATCTAAAAGTTTGTGCATATTTTTTTTTGTATATAAGCTTCAATTGTTTTTTCTCTTCAACTATTTATACATATCTCTTTCAAAAAATTACTCGTTTCTGCTTACATTCACACACACACTACCTCAGAACCACAACATTTACACACTACCACAATAAAATCAACACCTCATCCTCAGAACCACAACCTTTACCAACCACCACAACAAAATCAACACCTCATCCTCAGAACCACAACAATTACCAACCACCATAACAAAATCATCTCGTCCTCAGAACCACAACATTTACCACCACCACCATTTCTTTTCTTCCCCACTAGGAGGAGTACAAGAGGGTCCTCAGAAGCACCTGGGATGACAAGCACAATGATGCCACGCCTGAGGAGAAGCTAGAATGGCTACGAGACACAATACCGGGGGAGCCTGGTGCTGATTACCCCATCTATTGGAAGATTCCTGAAACTTCCTTCTCCTGCGATGGACGAATAACAGGTGAGAAATAGATGGATAGATAGATAGATATATTGAAAGAGAGAAAGATGAATAGAGAAAAAAGAGAAAGAGATAATAATAGTAGTAGTAGTAGTAGTATCAATCATTCTAATATTTCTTTCGTTTTCCTCCTCCTCCTCCTCCTCTAGGTGATTACTACGCTGACAAGGACAGTAGATGCCAAGTCTTTCACATCTGTCTTGGGCATTCTTCCCGCGCATTCCTTTGTCCAAACGGCACCGTGTTCAACCAGGGGACTCGAACCTGTACGTGGTGGTTTTCAGTGCAGTGTGGAGCCGCTGGACAGAACAAAGCACCAATCATCCCTCACGCAGCCTCAGAACCAAGACCTCCAGGGAGTCACATCAGTAAGTCTTTAGCCAACTATCCAGGCTTTGGGAAGAGGCTGAGTGGTGAGGAGAAAGAGGAGGAGGAGGAGGAGGAGGAGGAGAGGAAGGCTAAACGTGATCAGCAGGCGCATAGAGGAGTGTATCAGCAGAAGGCACAGAGGAAGTTCAAGCACGGGAGTAGTCATCATCAGCAGGAGCAGCAGGAACATTTTAAGCCGAGGGAACGTGAGGAAACTAGACACTTCCAGCAGCAGGACCACCAGGACACGAGGAGACAAGAAGCAGGTCAGCAGGAACAACACTTCCAGCAGCAGGACCACCAGGACACGAGGAGACAAGAAGCAGGTCAGCAAGAACAACACTTCCAGCAGCAGGACCACCAGGACACGAGGAGACAAGAAGCAGGTCAGCAAGAACAACACTTCCAGCAGCAGGACCACCAGGACACGAGGACACAAGAAGCAGGTCAGCAGGAACAACACTTCCAGCAGCAGGACCACCAGGACACGAGGAGACAAGAAGCAGGTCAGCAGGAACAACACTTCCAGCAGCAGGACCACCAGGACACGAGGAGACAAGAAGCAGGTCAGCAGGAACAACACTTCCAGCAGAGGGAACACCAGGACACGAGAACACAAGAAGCAGGTCAGCAGGAACAACACTTCCAGCAGAGGGAACACCAGGACACGAGAACACAAGAAGCAGGTCAGCAGGAACAACACTTCCAGCAGAGGGAACACCAGGACACGAGAACACAAGAAGCAGGTCAGCAGGAACAACACTTCCAGCAGAGGGAACACCAAGACACGAGGACACAAGAAGCAGGTCAGCAGGAACAACACTTCCAGCAGCAGGACACGAGGACACAACAAGCAGGTCAGCAGGACCACCAGGACACGAGGACACAACAAGCAGGTCAGCAGGACCACCAGGACACGAGGACACAACAAGCAGGTCAGCAGGACCACCAGGACACGAGGACACAAGAAGCAGGTCAGCAGGAACAACACTTCCAGCAGCAGGAACACCAAGACACGAGGACACAAGAAGCAGGTCAGCAGGAACAACACTTCCAGCAGCAGGACACGAGGACACAACAAGCAGGTCAGCAGGACCACCAGGACACGAGGAGACAAGAAGCAGGTCAGCAGGAACAACACTTCCAGCAGCAGGAACACCAAGACACGAGGACACAAGAAGCAGGTCAGCAGGAACAACACTTCCAGCAGCAGGACACGAGGACACAAGAAGCAGGTCAGCAGGAACAACACTTCCAGCAGCAGGACACGAGGAGACAAGAAGCAGGTCAGCAGGAACAACACTTCCAGCAGCAGGACACGAGGAGACAAGAAGCAGGTCAGCAGGAACAACACTTCCAGCAGCAGGACCACCAGGACACGAGGACACAAGAAGCAGGTCAGCAGGAACAACACTTCCAGCAGCAGGACCACCAGGACACGAGGAGACAAGAAGCAGGTCAGCAGGAACAACACTTCCAGCAGCAGGACCACCAGGACACGAGGACACAAGAAGCAGGTCAGCAGGAACAACACTTCCAGCAGCAGGACCACCAGGACACGAGGAGACAAGAAGCAGGTCAGCAGGAACAACACTTCCAGCAGCAGGACCACCAGGACACGAGGAGACAAGAAGCAGGTCAGCAGGAACAACACTTCCAGCAGCAGGACCACCAGGACACGAGGAGACAAGAAGCAGGTCAGCAGGAACAACACTTCCAGCAGCAGGACCACCAGGACACGAGGAGACAAGAAGCAGGTCAGCAGGAACAACACTTCCAGCAGCAGGAACACCAGGACACGAGGAGACAAGAAGCAGGTCAGCAGGAACAACACTTCCAGCAGCAGGACACGAGGAGACAAGAAGCAGGTCAGCAGGAACAACATCGTTTTCAACACAAGGAACAGGGAGAGACGAGGACACAGCAGGGGGTAGTCCAGCAGGAGCAGCATTTTAAGCAGACAGGACAAAAAGAAGCGAGCAGACAGCAGGCAGGTCTGGAGCACTTTACGATAACCTCACATACAGACACGAGAACACAGCAGGAACCCCAGTTGAAGGAGAGCACACAAAATGAGACAAGGAGTGATCAGGCGGATGGGCAGCAGCAGCAGCAGCAGCAGCAGCAGCAGGTGATACAAAGAGTACAACAAGAGAGCCATGGAGGTGAACAACACCAGCAGGCACATCAGCAGGCGGAGCAGCGTATTACAGTAACACATCAGCAGGAGGAAGGAAGGCAGCAGGAGGGTGTGTTGGTGCAGCAGAGTGGCAGTGAGGGCCAGGCCAGGGTGGAGGAAGGCAGCACCAGGCAGCGTGGGGGGGGGTCGCGCCTCCCTCCGCCGTCCCCAGTCACACTTGAGGCTGTGTTATCACCACGAGTCCTCGCCGTCCCCCTGCTGCCCACACGTACTCAAGGATCTGAGTCACATGAGTCAGTGGAGTCGTCAGTGATTCAGCAGGACCTGAGTGCGGGCACAGGTGAACACATTACTGACTCTACGGAGTCATTGGAGTACGGCATCTCACTCTCCGCCACACGTCCACAGTACACTGACTCACAACAGTCCGAGGAAGCAGAGAGTGAGGAAGAATTTATTTTTCCCTTCCCCAGCGCCAAGCCTCAAGTGATTGAGTCACGCGAGTCACTGGAATATGGCATCCCACTCTTTGCCACGGGTCCACAGTACACTGACTCAGAGGAGTCAGAGGAAGACGCGAGTCAGGAAGAGTTTACCTTTGCCTTCCCCAGTACCAAACCTCAAGTGTATGAGTCAGATGAGTCACTGGAATATGGCATCCCACTCTCCGCTGCAGGTACACAATACTCTGGTTCACAAGAGTCACAGGAGCAGGTGAGTCAACAAGAATTCATAACCCCCATCATCATCACACGCCCACAAGTCACTGAATCAGGCGAGTCACTTGAATACGGCGTCCCCCTCACAGCCACAGGACCCCAGTACACTGAGTCAGTGGAGTCAGGTGAGTCAGGGGAGTTAAGGAGTAGTGAACGTATCGTGAACTTCATTCTGTCCACGTTAGGACACCAAAGCAGGACACCTGTACCTGTACCTGTACCTGTACCTGTACAACACTCAGAAACACCTGCACAACATTCAAGAACACCTGTGCAACATTCAGAAACACCTGTACAACATTCAAGAACACCTGTGCAACATTCAGAAACACCTGCACAACATTCAAGAACACCTGTGCAACACTCAGAAACACCTGCACAACATTCAAGAACACCTGTGCAACATTCAGAAACACCTTTACCTGTAGAACACTCAGAAACACCTGTACAACATTCAAGAACACCTGTGCAACATTCAGAAACACCTGTACAACATTCAAGAACACCTGTGCAACATTCAGAAACACCTGTACCTGTGCAACATTCAGTAACACCTGTGCAACAGTCAAGAACACCTGTGCAGCATTCAGAAACACCTGTGCAACACTCAAGAACACCTGTGCAGCATTCAGAAACACCTGTGCAACACTCAAGAACACCTGTGCAACATTCAGAAACACCTGTGTCTGTTCAACACTCATCACCACCTGTGCAACACTCATCACCACCTGCTACACGCCAGGAACATTTGGACATCCTACAGTCCGTGGTGTCCATCATGCAGCGGCTCGGCCTGCCGGTGGTGTCCCAGAACGAGCAGGATGAGCGCCGCCCCTCACAGGAAGACGTGTCCTTCGAGCTGGAGACAAGTGACGGCCTCAGACACTCCCTGGAACTCCTAGATACAACACACTCACTGGAGCACAACACACCTGCACACCACCAGTCACAACACACGAGTCAACAGGTGTCAGTGGAGCATGTGTTGTCTGTAGGAGAGAACCTGTTTGTTGTCGAACTTTCTGAAGACGACAAATCTACAGGTGTGCGAGAATCCATTGAACAGGTAGATCACAGAGATTCCATTGAACAGGAAGATCACAGGGACTCCATTGAACTGCTGTCACCACTGGACTTAGCATCACTTGGAATATCACCTGAGGATCCAAGGGTACGAGTGCAAGGTCAGGCAGGTGTGTTCCTCTCAGACTCCAAGATACAGGTAATTGGGGAGCATGTGTCACCTTTAGATCAGGTGAGGCTTGTTGTGGACCGTTCCAGGGAAGACGACACACCCAACGACTCCCTGGATGACACACGACACTCCCTGGAACGCCTGGAACCTACGGACTCACTGGAATTCCTGTCACCTGTAGAACCTTCACGCACAGCACAGCATAGAATATTCACCTTTGACTCCAGGCCACAGGTACAGCGCGTGACACCTCTGGAACATACGGAAACCTTACAACAACGGCGAGGAATGTTGCTCTCAAGCTTCAGGTCTCGTGTACCTGTGGAATCTCAGGCACCTGTAGGCTCACACAGGTTATCCTTGTCACCTGTTGAACACGAACAGCCACAAGCACCTGTAGAACGCATCACACCTGTACAGCAGCAAACGGCACCTCTATCACCTGTGCAACCCAAACAGCCACAGGTACCTAGAGAGCACCTTGCACCTGTAAAACCCAAATTACCTCCAAGACCTGAAGAAAAGAAGCCTTTGACATCCTCTCTAAAACCTTTGGAACCCGTAAGACCTCTGTCACCTGTACAACCAAGAAAACATGAAACACCGGTAGAAGAGAAGCTTTTGAGACGCTCTGGAATACCTCTGTCCCCTGTGCAACCCAAAATATCTGAAACACCTGCAATAAAGAGGCCTTTGAGACCCTCTGGAATATCTGTGTCCCCTATGCAACCCAAAAGACCTCACACACCTATAGAAAAGAGACCTGCAGAATCCAGAAAACACCAAACACCTGTAAGACCCTCTGGAGTACCTTTGGAGTCACCTGTGGAACCCAAAAGACCTCAATCACCTGTAGAGTTCCACGTGATCTCCTTGCCTCCAGCCTCATCCACACAGCCACAATCACCTGTACAAAGGAACCATCTGGACAGCCAAGACACACCTCTGATCATTATATTCCCCGATGAGCACCAGTCTGGGAGGCCAAACGAGGCATCTCCTATAGAAGTCCACGTGATATCTCTTCCCTCTGTATTACCCATACAGAAACAAACATCTGCGTCACCAGAACAACACACTAGACCACAACACACCGTTGCTTCACCTCCTGCAACACAAGCTGTAATTCTGTCTCCTGTAAACATCTTAAATTCAAAAACACTAGCACATCAAGAGCCAGTTAAAGCCTTTGGAGACCGTCTGTTTATCTTCGGTGCCTCAGCTGAAGACCAACGCAAGTCCCTGGAGCTAGACGACACCCTTGTGGATAGTATGGAGCGTTTAGACTCTAAGGAAGTATCGCCAACCAGGTCCCAAGAAACACTGGAAATCCTGGACTTTGAGAGAGCTACAGGACAAGGGACAGCAGACCAGCAGGTCGGTTTGTCTATCTTCGTAAAAGGTTCTCAGGTGCCTATACAAAATGAGGCACTGAAGGAGTTATCTGGACGCCTCAACAGCCCGACACCTAATGCAGAACTTCAACAAAAAATTCAGTCTGAACAACCCCAGCTAAAGGTCCAGCCTGTAAGACTCACAGGAAACCAACAATCACTCTTTGAATTTGACCCTGAAGAACCACTTTCTGTAGAACTTCAAGAACATGTGGATGAATTCTTTTCCCTTGAGCGTATCACTCCTTCAGACCCCAACGAACCCACAACCTTCATCCTGCACGAAGAACCTCGAGTGTCCTTGGAGGTCCAGGACACAAAGGAATCCTTCAAATCAGTAGAAACGTTAGATCGTGTAGAGTTTCATTTCTCAGGACGCCAGGCTTCAGAGGGGAGCCTTAGCAGCACACAGACTGGCAATCAGCATTTCAGGACTGTAGGACTTACAGAACACCAACAATCACTCTTAGAATTTGACCCTGAAGAACCACTTTCCGTGGAACTTCAGGAACAAGTGGACGAGTTCTTCTCCCTTGAGCGTATCACTCCTTCAGACCCCAACGAACCCACGACCTTCATCCTGCACGAAGAACCTCGAGTGTCCTTGGAAAAGGAATCCCTTAAATCACTAGAAATTGCTGATCCTGTGAACTTTCATTTCTCAGAACGCCAGGGTGCAGCAGGGAGCCTTGACAGCACACAGCCTGACAATCATCAGGTCAGGACTGTAGGACTTACAGAACACCAACAATCCTTTTTAGAATTTGACCCTGAGGAACCTCTTTCTGTGGAGCTTCAGGAACAAGTGGACGAGTTCTTTTCCCTTGAGCGTATCACTTCTTCAGATCCCAACGAACCCACGACCTTCATCCTACACGAAGAACCTCGAGTGTCCTTGGAAGTCCAGGACACAAAGGAATCCTTCAAATCAGTGGAAATTGCTGATCCTGTGAACTTTCATTTCTCAGGACGCCAGGTTGCAGCAGGGAGCGTCGGCAGCACACAGCCTGACAATCAGCATTTCAGGACTGTAGGACTTACAGAACACCAACAATCACTCTTAGAATTTGACTCTGAAGAACCCCTTTCCGTGGAACTTCAGGAGCAAGTGGACGAGTTCTTTTCCCTTGAGCGTATCACTCCTTCAGACCCCAACGAACCCACGACCTTCATCCTGCACGAAGAACCTCGAGTGTCCTTGGAAGTCCAGGACACAAAGGAATCCTTCAAATCAGTGGAAACTTTCGATCCCGTGGACTTTGATTCCTCAGAACGCCAGGCAGCATCAGGGAACCTTGACAGCACACAGTCTGACAACATCTTGATCCTGGGGCAGCTGGATAATGGTGGCGGGCCGAGGACACAGCAAGGGGAGCAGACTAAGGAAGCACGTACTGAAGACACACATACATCCTCGATGCAAGAGGCTATTGAAAGCCTGATGGCCACCTTCCTGCAGATACGGGAAGACCTCACCAGCCAGCAAGTCACAGACAACCACGTTACCAACTCCTTCCACGTCACTGATGGAGAGTTTGGTAGTTTCCCTGAAGCTTCCAACGTGTTCCAGACCACAGTGGTGTTGGCTAAGCCGGACGCTGCCACCCTCCACGCAGCGGCAGACCCTGAACCATCAACCTTGACCCCTGCTGACGAAGGCCTTGCTACCTCCCTTCCCGTGATGGAGGGCGAGGTTACGACACTCCCCTTCACTGAGCAGGTGTCCACTCTGCTCCCTGCTGAAGAGGAAGTGACTGCAATCCCTGAGGACGAAGAGCAGGTCACCACACAGTCCCCTGCTGATGTTCACGCCACCACACGCGTCCCCGTTGAAGAGGAGGAAGTCACAACATTCTCTCGCATTAGGAGGAAAGTGCCCAAGTTCATGCCCGTGCAGCAGGAGGTGACCACACTCGTCCCGCTGAAGGAGGAGGAGCAGGCAGCCACCACCGGTCCTCCACCCATGCAGCAGGTAACCACACTCACCCCCATTCAGCAGGAAACTACTACTTTGATCGCAGACGAGCAGGAAACAACCACTAGCCTCCCGGATCAACAAGACACGACAGTCACTCCTTCCCCCGCTGAGGAACAGGAAAATATGACAACTTCAGCCATGGATGACCAGGAAAACACAACTTCAGCGGCGGACGACCAGGAAAACACAACTTCAGCAGCGGATACCCAGGAAAACACAACTTCAGCAGCGGATACCCAGGAAAACACAACTTCAGCGGCCGATACCCAGGAAAACACGACAACTTCAGCGGCGGACGACCAGGAAAACACAACTTCAGCAGCGGATACCCAGGAAAACACAACTTCAGCAGCGGATACCCAGGAAAACACAACTTCAGCGGCGGATACCCAGGAAAACACAACTTCAGCCCCGGATACCCAAGAAAACACAACTTCAGCGGCCGATACCCAGGAAAACACAACTTCAGCCCCGGATACCCAAGAAAACACAACTTCAGCGGCCGATACCCAGGAAAACACAACTTCAGCCGCGGATACCCAGGAAAACACAACTTCAGCGGCCGATACCCAGGAAAACACAACTTCAGCGGCGGACGACCAGGAAAACACTACAATGCTTCCTGACGACTCCACGACTACGACCACCACCATCACCAAGAGGAGGACTTACACCAAACCTTCCCTCAGACGCCAACGACCTGTGCCACAACGACCACGAAGGAGATTCACACGACCTCAATCATCACTTAGATTAAACAAGACTCCCACAGGTCCCAATCAGCAGCAGGGAGCCAACACGCGGAGGTCACAGCCAGCAGGGACGCAGCAAGACCCTACCACGATCAGGCAGGGTCGTCTCAGGTCAAACAGGTTCACTAAAACCCAAACGGAACGACCTAAGAACGACCAGAGTGTAAGAAGGCGACGGTTATTCCCTTCACCTATTTTAAGCCTCAAAAAATAAGCCAATTAGACCTAAATGATCCTTAAATGTGCCAAAATTAGTCATTATTATGTTTTTTTTTTTTTATATATATAGTTTTTTTTTCACATACTCGCTGTCCATTTGCTTAATTTATCACAATACATTACATATTATATTTATTGCATAGTTTATTTTCAATCTCTCTCTCTCTCTCTCTCTCTCTCTCTCTCTCTCTCTCTCTCTCTCTCTCTCTCTCTCTCTCTCTCTCTCTCTCTCTGTTATGGGATCTCTGTGTATTCAATTTGTATTTATTTTTTTCTTTCCTCGCCAACCAAAAAAAGGCAGGAAGAAAAATATTTATATGTGTATTTATTTATTACTGAGTTCAATAAAATGATGTCTGAATATTGATTTTTATTATCTTTATCTTTATCTCTCTCTCTCTCTCTCTCTCTCTCTCTCTCTCTCTCTCTCTCTCTCTCTCTCTCTCTCTCTCTCTCTCTCTCTCTCTCTCCAATACACGACTAACTGATTTATTTGGATTCAGAAAAAACACTAATTATTTTTATTACCTTACTTAGTCATTCTTTAAATACTGAATGAAAAAACAAACAATTTTAACCCTTTAAGTTGTTTGTTTGTATGAGTGAACTAGATCTATATGACGCAAGATTTGACCTCTGCTTGTGCTGTTCCTTTAGCCTTTGTTGTTGACCTTAGTGAATTAGGGTACAATCTTGTGCTTGATCTCTTTACCCTTTTGTAACCCCGTTGAAAAGGTGATAAACATTGACACATGTTCCTTTACCTTTTCTGAACTTTCTGACGGACCAACAACAATTCTTTTCTCTCAATCTCTCTCTCTCTCTCTCTCTCTCTCTCTCTCTCTCTCTCTCTCTCTCTCTCTCTCTCTCTCTCTCTCTCTCTCTCTCTCTCTCTCTCTACCTACCTACTCGTTAATCTCACCTTTGCAACCTTTCATTAGTTACAAGTTAGGTTAGGTTTGATTAAAAAGGCAAGAAAAAGTTGAATATTTGAGGCTCTCTCTCTCTCTCTCTCTCTCTCTCTCTCTCTCTCTCTCTCTCTCTCTCTCTCTCTCTCTCTCTCTCTCTCTCTCTCTCTCTCTCTCTCTCTTTTATGGGGTGAGAAAAGGGTGAGGGAGGTAACTGATCTAGTTTTTTGGGAGTGTGTGTGTGTGTGTGTGTGTGTGTGTGTGTGTGTGTGTGTGTGTGTGTGTGTGTGTGTGTGTGTGTGTTATTTTTTATTGTTTGATCTAAATGTTCGTGTGTAGGTGAATTTCGGTGTAGGAGGAGGAGGAGGAGGAGGAGGAGGAGGAGGAGGAGGAGGAGGAGGAGGAGGAGGAGGAGGAGGATGAGGATATACATAGACAAACAAACAGATAGAGATACACACACTCACACTCACACACACACACACACACACACACACACACACACACACACACACACACACACACAAACAGGTGCAAGAGAAAATAATTTATCTCATCGCACACATGACTGAAAACTTTCATGTATGTGTGTGTGTGTGCGTGTGTGTGTGTGTGTGTGTGTGTGTGTGTGTGTGTGTGTGTGTGTGTGTGTGTGTGTGTGTGTGTGTGTGTGTGTGTGTGTGTGTGTGTGTGTGTGTGTGTGTGTGTGTGTGTGAAAGATAGATAGATAGATAGATAGAGAGAGAGAGAGAGAGAGAGAGAGAGAGAGAGAGAGAGAGAGAGAGAGAGAGAGAGAGAGAGAGAGAGAGAGAGAGAGAGAGAGAGAATGGGCATACGCAAGCAAATAATAATATAATCTCATACCTTCAGGGGGAGGAGTAAAAAGAGGAGGAGGAGGAGGAGGAGGAGGAGGAGGAGGAGGAGGAGGAGGAGGAGGAGGAGGAGGAGGAAGAAGAGGAAGAGGAGGAGGAAGAGGAATGAGTATGTTACAAAATCTTATGAAATACAATCAAAGACAGATGTTTATGCACACACACACACACACACACACACACACACACACACACACACACACACACACACACACACACACACACACACACACACACACACAAGTAAAAGTAAAATCAAGTGTATTGCATCCTCTACTATAACTCTTGTTCCATAATTATACCACCTAAGGGAGGAGGAGGAGGAGGAGGAGGAGGAGGAGGAGGAGGAGGAGGAGGAGGAGCAGCTGGAAGACAAGAACATAATCAATTTTAAAGACACGTAATAGAAAGGAGTAATAATGACAAGTAAATAAAGAAGAGGAATAGATATAAATATGATAAATGTGAGATAATAAAAATAAGGAGAGAGAAAGGGGATTAAAATGTGTTATAGAAAACGGAGTGAGGGAGAAAATTGAGAGTGAAGTGAAAAGAAAACGAAAGTAAAGAATTTTTGATATAGGAGAGACTAAAGAAATTTACGAATGAGGTAGATAGGAGAGAAAAGTAAGATAAATAATAGGAATAAGTAAGGAATGTACGATGCATGATAAGAGATAGACATAGAAGAAATAAATGAAGGAAAAAGATGAATACAGAAAGGAAATTGATGTAAATAGAGATAAGAGTAAGATAATACATGAATGAATAAATGAATTAATGAATCAATAAGTGAATAAATATTGAATGAACTAACTGACTGACAAATTGACTGACTGACTGACTGACTGGAATAATAAGTAAATAACTATCTAACTGACTGATTAACTCCCTTACTATTGGCCTGACTGACTGACTGACTGACTGACTGACTGACTGACTGACTAACTAACTAACAGACTTACTAACTAACAAACTAATTTACTGACTAACTAACACACTGACTAGCTGACTAACTGACTCTTTTATTATTGGCCTAACTGACTGGCTGACTGACTAACAAACTCACACACTCACTCACTGACTCATTGAGGGCCACATCAAGCCAACCGAGACCATATGGCACCAATATAATAAGTGGCACTGTGTTACAAATCATTAGAGGGGAGACTACGAGGTGAAGGATGAACGAGAGAGAGAGAGAGAGAGAGAGAGAGAGAGAGAGAGAGAGAGAGAGAGAGAGAGAGAGAGAGAGAGAGAGAGAGAGAGAGAGAGAGAGAGAGAGATTTATGTGTGATCATTACAAAACTGCATATGATGAAAAGCCAAAATAAAAAAAAAAGTGAAATGAAGAAATTAAATGAAGAAGTAAAAGTGTAAATATGTTTGTTTGTTTTGGAATGGTAATAAAAAAAAATAATAAGAAAAAAATGTCATGTTTATATTTAGTTATTTGTTTATTTGTTTATCTATCTATCTATCTATCTGTCTATCTATCTCTCTATCTATCTATTTATCTATCTAGGAAAGGATTGAGGGATGGAAGAATAAACAGGATAAGGAGGAATGACGAAAGAGGAATAGGCAACGAAGGAAAGGAAAAAGGGAAAATAAAGAAGAGAAAAAAAAGAAAAATAGAATAATAATAAGTATATAAATAAAAAAATCACCCTAAAACACACACACACACACACACACACATCCCCCCCCCACACACACACCACTACCCACAACAGGTAAGGTCATTTGCGGTGGCGGCGGCGTGACAAGGTGAAGTGAGATGGACCACGTTAATGTAGCTCCGTGACGTCACTAGCGACATACATAAATAAGGGTGCAGGAGGCTGAAGGGAGACAGTGTGCACTATGGCTTGGAGGGGGAAGGACGGCGCTACGGTGCTCTGGCGGCATTGTCTCGTCTTACTACTAGTGTTGTGGACGAGATCTACTGGGATTGATGGCAGTGGTAAGTGTCTAGTAATAGTAATAGTAATAGTAATAGTAATAGTAGTAGTAGTAGTATATGACGAAACTATTACTATAAATGTTCTCGCTATAAATTCAATGGTTTATTTTTTATTTAGATCGCATTTAGAACAGGTTTCGATCGCTTTTAGTTACGTTTAAATGTCTTTATAACTACTACGACACGCTCACTTACGTTAAATTCTCGGGACACTTAAAAAAAATAATAAAAAGTCTGTTTAGGTTAGGTTAGGTTTAGGTTAGGTTAGGATAGGTTAGGTTAGTTTAGTTAAGATTAGGTTTAGGTTAGGTTAGGTTAGTTTAGTTAAGATTAGGTTTAGGTTAGGTTAGGTTAGGTTTAGGTTGGGTTAGGTTAGTTTAGTTAAGATTAGGTTTAGGTTAGGTTAGGTTAGGTTTAGGTTAGGTTAGGTTAGTTTAGTTAAGATTAGGTTTAGGTTAGGTTAGGTTAGGTTTTCCTCCCAACGTGTTCTGACTTGTCACGAGTTTGTTGACGCCGTATAAACAGAAGTAAACAATCGGTAATATACTTAATAATTCTGGTGTTGTTTTTTTATATATCAAGAAGAGTGAGTGAGTTAATTTTAAAGACAATAAATTAAACACTAGACGACTTTTGCGTGCTTCAAATGTGTTCAAGATGCTTCACTTCACTCTGGACGAACCTTGAACGAACCAATTACATTTATGAACTATAACTACCATTCTCTCTCTCTCTCGATGCGAAAGAGAGAGAGAGAGAGAGAGAGAGAGAGAGAGAGAGAGAGAGAGAGAGAGAGAGAGAGAGAGAGAGAGAGAGAGAGAGAGAGAGAGAGAGAGAGAGAGAGAGAGAGAAAGAGTCAACCATCTCTCTAATATTGAGTGTGCCTCTAAGCCTATTATTGTGGTTAAGGAAAGATTGAAAGTGTATGTGTGTGTGTGTGTGTGTGTGTGTGTGTGTAACAAGAGGCTTTACATATATGGAAACGTTAATAGACACACACACACACACACACACACACACACACACACACACACACACACACACACACACACACACACATTTATGGTATCAGAGGTGGTGGGAAGACCGGGATTCGAACCTGAGTGTGGTCTTGGCTGTTAGGTTTAGTGTGTTCAACCAACCGTGCCACCACAGAACCAGACGTGTGGGCGTGTGTGTGTGTGTAGTTGTGGCCTGGAGAGAAGGGGAAAGGAAAACACTCACACACACACACACACACACACACACACACACACACACACACACACATACAGTCGTAAACATTACCACTCTTGTTTAATGGACTGTTAGCTAAAATTGCGAGACTTTTGTGAAGAAATAGATGACAGAGATAGATAGATAGATAGATAGATAGATAGATAGATAGATAGATAGATAGACAGATAGATAGATAGACAGATAGATAGATAGACAGATAGATAGATAGATAGACAGATAGATAGACAGACAGACAGATAGATAGATAGATAGATAGATAGATAGATAGACAGACAGACAGATAGATAGATAGACAGATAGATAGATAGATAGATAGATAGATAGATAGATAGACAAAAGTAATAATAGTATGTAGGTAATGAGATACGTAAAAGATAAATAAATAAATATATAGAAAAATAGAAAAATAGATAGAGAAACAAACTTAACATATTAATATAACACACTCATCACCAGTCATCACCACCACAATCACCACCACACTCAGGTCACCATCAGACTGTCATCACCACTTCACTATCATCACCATCATCATCATCATCATCATCACATCTTCCTTCTCACCTTCTCTTCACTAATAATGATGATGATGATGATGATAATAACAATAAGAGAGAGAGAGAGAGAGAGAGAGAGAGAGAGAGAGAGAGAGAGAGAGAGAGAGAGAGAGAGAGAGAGAGAGAGAGAGAGAGAGAGAGAGAGAGATATGATGTCACTTGAACTCTAACCAAAACAAACCGATAACTACGCTAATAATTTTTATATGGTTGTTCAGTTGTGGTCATGCGGTTAGAGGGGAAGGACGCACGTTTGGCCTCTCTACTGTGGTCTGGTGGCTGGAGAGAGAGAGAGAGAGAGAGAGAGAGAGAGAGAGAGAGAGAGAGAGAGAGAGAGAGAGAGAGAGAGAGAGAGATGAAGAGAGACTGTTACAACATTTCATCTATCTATTTTTTATCTCCTCTCTCTCTCTCTCTCTCTCTCTCTCTCTCTCTCTCTCTCTCTCTCTCTCTCTCATACTCACCATCACCTATCTATCTATTACTACTACTACTACTACTACTACTACTACTATTACTACTACTACCACCACCACCACCACCACAGTTACCTATAATTTCCACGGCCAACAATTATTTTCCCTGCTAGTGAAAGTCAACAACAATTTCCTTTAAACGGGAACATACGCTGCGGGGGACGGCTTGTGTGTGTGTGTGTGTGTGTGTGTGTGTGTGTGTGTGTGTGAGTAGAAAACGGTTCCATTTCAGCCTAAATCACTTTTTCTTTCACGTAAACTCAACTATTTATCAGTTTTTCTGTAAATCTGTTTTTTTTTATTATTTATTTTGTATTTAGACATTAGGAAACTGATTTAAAAGTATCTATGAGGAGAGGAAATACACACACATATACACATACATACTCATACACACATAAACACACAAAACAGTGGGAGAAAACATACACACACACACACATTCACACATATACACCAGCTGTCACGGTAAAATTGTGGTCTTAGTAATCATACGTAACCAAACCCAAGTGACTCCCGGCAAGCCACGCATCATCAATCTTCGAGACCGTTAAGGTAGATCAGTCTTGAGTCTATTGAAACTTTGGGAGTCGAGTTTATACAAGTGGCTTAGATTATTATTATTATTTTATTTTTATTTTGGAATGGCGACAGTATGGTGGTGGTAGTAGTAGTAGTAATAGTAGTAGTAGTAGTAGTAGTAGTAGTAGTAGTAGTAGTAGTAGTAATAAACACCAATATATATGCATTGTCATTCTTCCTACACCAGCCATATGCCATCACCATCACCATCACCACCACCACCACCACCACCACCACCACTATCACCACTAACACACACAGCAAGACGAATTAAACTGTTGAAATCTTCCTCCTCCTCCTCCTCCCTCGCCTCCTCCCCTTCCTCCTCCTCCTCCGCCTGTCATTTGTTTTCTTCAGAAGGGAAACACAAGCCAGATGACGCCTCACACACACACCACACACACACACACACACACACACACACACACACACACACACACTTTCACTCATATTACGTACAGTGTATTGATGTAATTTTCAAAGAACAGCCATAGAAAATAAACATAAACAAAAAAATATAAACAACACAATCTAATACCTTTCCCTTATTGTTTTCTTATCCATTTTTTCCGCAGATTTCGTGACATCAGCAGTGGAAGGAGTGGATGGCGTGGGCAGGGGGGGGTGAGGGTGTGGTGGTGTACGGTGGTAGTAATGTGGAGGAGGTGGAAGACGGGGACCTACATGTGGAGGAGTCCATATCAGCCCCAATTTACGTCACCATCGTTCAAACTAATAATGATGGTGATCCCTTCCTTCACTACCCTCCACTACCTCCTCCACCACCTCCTCCTCCACCTAAATATCTTCCAAAACCTCTTCCTCCACCTCCTCCTCCTCTGTATCATCCTGTAGCTCCTTATCATCCTCCACCTCCACCTCCTCCTCCACCACCTCCACCTAACTACAAACACAGCATCGAGGTGGATACAAAATACTACCATGCTTCAGATCCACATGAACCAAGTTTCCACAAACCACATTTCTATCAAGATGATGTATTTGTAGGCGATTTCCACGGACCACCACCACTACCACCACCACTACCACTCCCTAAACACCACCTCCACCACCACCCACCACCACCACTACCAGCCTACCACCCTCCACCCCTACCACTTGCCTACCACCAACACAATCTAGATATTCACCACACAGACGCCTATCACCCACACCCTCATCCACATCCACTACCAAGGAAATATGGGTATCAGTTAGATGTCCATGATAGGGTATTGGGGCATGGGGGTCCACACCACGCCCCCCCACCCCCCCTACATTATAAGGAGCCCATAGTAGAGGTGAAGAAGGGGTACCACAAGGGTTCAAGGTCGTTTGAAACCTCAGTGGATCATTTGGAAGAACTCAAAGTGGATCGAGAACGACTTTATGATGATCCGCCGCATTATGGGTTCGTGAAGGCTAAGTATGAGTCGCACGACCACCACCACGACCCCCACCACGACCCCTACCCACCACACTATCATAGGTACGAGGGCAAGGAGTTTCCGGAGTTTCTAGATGGTTTGGTTGTGAAGTACGACCACCTGAATGACGACCACAAGGATTATGAAGGTTATGACGACTTTTACCACTACCACGACCTTCTGCAACCCCACCACGACCTTCTCCACCCCCACCACGACGACCATACCACCACGACGACCATCTCCCCCACCACGACCACGACCACCACGACAAACCTCACCACGACCTTCTCCACCCCCACCAAGATGATCATCTCTACCACGACGACCATCACGACAAACCTCACCACGACCTTCTCCACCCCCACCACGACCTCCTCCACCCCCACCACAACGACCACGACGACCCCCACCATGATCCCCTTCTCCTCCACCCCCACCACCACCACGACCACGACCACGACAAGTATGAGGATGATAACTACCACCACGACTCTAAGGAAACGACCTCATTACCAGACGACTATAACTACCACCACCACCACCACTACCATCACCACCACCATCACCACCACGACCATTGCCCTCACGACCCCTATAACTGTCCTCTTCCTCTTCCTCCTCCTCCTTCCTACGACCACGACGACCACCACCACCACCACACCGCCCTCCCTCCCCCCCTTCCCTCCCTAGAAGATGTTGACCCCGAGATTCTGACCCCCTCCTCCCCCCTCCCTGACCTCCCCCCCTACTACGCCCCCCCGGTAGGTAGTTACGACTCCCTCCCCTCCCCCACCACCCTCCTCCCCCGACTCTCCCCCTTCAGACTGGGTGGGGGGGGCTCCAGGAGGGGGAGACGCCCCCCACCCTCGACCAAAGAGTCCCTGGTGGTAAACAATAATAATAATGATGATAATGATAATAATAATAATGATAATGATAATAATAATAATAATTTCAGTTTTTCTCCTTTTCCCTCCTTCCCTTTTGCATTAACTACTCCTCCCCCTCCTCCTTTTCATCCTCTTTTCACCACCTCCTCCTCCTCCTCCTCTTCCTCCTCCTCCTTCACGCCCACTCATGTCACGCCCATTTTTACAGTTAAAGAAGAAGTCGGAGAAGAACTGTTGCAACGCCCTCGGTCTGCCCTGAAACACCCATCCTCCTCCTCCTCTTCCTCTCCTCCTCCTCCACCCCCTCCTCCTCCTCCTCCTCCTCCTCCTCCTCTACAGCCCTCCAAAGAGTCACAGGAGGAGATCGACACAAGAGAGATAGAATTTTTAGCTACAGTGACTCTTCTACGACTCACCACAACACGCCCGGTGACTCAATCATCTTCCTTGAGTCAAATGAGTCACTTGAACGCCACTGAAGCTTCTGCAACAGTGAGTGAAGCTTCGTTTGAACCCTCGACTCCCTCCACCACCACCACCACCACCACGACTACCACTACGACTACCACTACCACTACGCTGAGACCACAAGAAGAAGAAGAAGAAGAAGACCCGATCACAGACAGACCAACAGGCAAAGACCAGCTAAAGACCGTGAGAATATCAGGAAAATGGGAAAATATGACTTTAACTCAAGATTTAAATGAAAAAGATAACTTATTCGAACTCCTGCACTTGACTAAGACTTCGGCTGATACGCAGATCACTCTTAACACCATTACGGATGCGGATCGGGACAAACTAGCTTCATTCTTCCTTCAAAAAACCGATAATGAGGACAAACAAGTAAACCAAACCGATATTCCGATTCTACAGACCGATACACCGATATTTATTACTGAAGTCAAGGCCACAACACGAGAGGAATCAATATTGCGCTTCCCGATGGTCTTACCTTCACCGCCAGTCACGGAAGGAGGATTCAGACCCATAATAAAACGTTCACAACTTCCAACCTCAAATCCTGATACACGAGAAGCGAAAAACACTTCCAAAACATATAAACAAACAGACGCCATTTTCCCTGCCCATCCCTCTCCCTCTCTCCCTCAAACTACACCCAAAACAAATGAAAATCAACGCCCTATGGCATCAATGTACGGTAATAATGTTAATATGTATGGTACGCGTGTAGAATCCGCCGCAGTTACCCCTGCAGCGGATATGTACGGCACACCACAGACTCAAGGGTGGATAGTTGTGTCCGCCATTCCTACACCGGGACCGTCTTGGAAAAGGGATCGACGCCAGAATCTCCCAGTTCATTTTCAGCTTTAGAAATATATAACTTATTTAATTATTTATTTATTTTTTGTAATATAGTTCATTCATTTCATCGGTAATGCCAAAAATATGGGTTTAGTAACGATAAAGTACATATTGAGGAGTACAATGAGAGAGAGAGAGAGAGAGAGAGAGAGAGAGAGAGAGAGAGAGAGAGAGAGAGAGAGAGAGAGAGAGAGAGAGAGAGAGAGAGAGAGAGAGTGTGTGTGTGTGTGTGTGTGGGGATGGGTTATATAATATCTTAATTTATCTATACATTATTTTCACCCATTCAACATTCTATTTTTACTATAATTATCATCATCATCATTACTACTCTTAATTGATGTTCCTCTGCTCCTTTAACATTAACAAACCATTTTAATTATCACCTTTCACCTTTATATTCCCTTAATTAACACTAATTACACACACCTTTACCTGTCACTTAAATAACTCACTCGCTAATGAAGAGTAAATCATTAATATTTTACCTATCAATTATCTACCTTTTCCTAATATGTTTACCTGTTTATTTTTTTACCTGTGGATTAATTAGTTCTATCTCAAGCGTGTTACCTAGTCAACTTGTGTCAGTATTATACCTTTGAAGAGACAATATCGTTTTTATCTGTGTACGATATCAAAATGACTCTTTTTCTTTTCTTTTTTTGACAATATATTTCACGGGACTGTTGCCTTGAATTTCCTTATATCTTTTGTTTCATATACTGCTGTGTAACTATGCATGCAAAAAGTCATTCACCCCAAAAATAATGAGTCTTTTGTATATACGTAAATAATTATTCACTTACAAAAGCCTCGAAATATTTAGTCATTTTCTTTATCTCAGAGTACTTATGTATAGTTTGTGATACTTGCATGTATAACTTTTAATTTAGCGGGACACGAGGGCAAAGTTGTATTAGTTGTAGTAGTAATAGTAAAGTATGAGTATATTTTTGTATTGTATTGCTACACATAATGAAATAAATGATGATTGTATGATGTGGTGTTATTTTGGTTTCCTTATTTGTCGTTGTTGTTGGTAATGGTGGTGGTGATAGTGGTAGTAGTGGTAGTGGTGGTGGTGGTGGTAGTAGTAGCATTAGATAGATGATATCAAACTCTATAAATTTGTTTCTATGCATTTTGCTTTGTAAGAGTAATATTTTCGTTGTAAAATAGTAACACACTTTTCTACCTCAATTCTGCGGGAAATTTTCGAGCCACACAATAGAAACTCCCCTTCCGTCACACATATTAAACATGTACATGGATCAATAAGTAATAATATAAACTCAATTAATTACTTATAACTTCCTACAACCTTTCAAACGAATACTATGGAGATAACATTAGCGTGTTATCCCGAGGTTAATACTTACATGTCAGATAGAATTAAGGTTGCAGAATATCATGCAATATATATCAACTTCCGGAAACTTGTTAAAGCAAAATAGTCCTAACCTCAACATTAGTAGGCTAACGTTATTTCCATATTATGCCAGGTTACCTCAGCAAACCCTTACCCCTTACCTCTCCGTCTTGTTCCCTGTCTTACCTCCCTGCCTTCTTGTTACTCCTAAAATGTAAACACAACGAGATAGTTACTTACCTTTATTTCACGGCAAGTAGATGTGTGTTGTAGGGTTGTTGTGAGTGTGTTCAGATGTCCTACGATGGCTGGCACTTGTTAATGTTAATGTTTATTCTGTTTCACTCACTCACTCACTCGGGCGTCTAGTGTCACACGAGTTTGTTTACATATTGCGATTTGCGCGCGCAATTCCTGGTTCTGAGTGAAATTATTATACTGCATTGATGATAATAAGAAATTAATATAATCTAAAATGAACTTATTGATATAAATTAAATAAAACATGAAATTACGATACATAATCTAGGTCGTAATCAAATAAAAAGTTAAAATCTTTACATTAGAGTTGTAAACAAACCATCCGATAAAAAGGCGGGAAAATATCATCTGTAGCTTGAGGAGGACGGCGGATTCAATGCAAATTTCTCTTGAGAATCGTTGGAGGTAAATGAAACTCCGTGTGTATGAAAGAAGAACATACATTGTTTATTCAGTAACAGGTTACAAACTGTGGGAAGTGTAGCCGTTAAACAGGGCGCAGTTATGGTACTATCCTTGTGACGGCGTGGGGGGCGGCCCGCCCTGGCAGCCGCCGTCCCGCCGCGCCGTCTCTGCGCTAGTGAGCAAGGGCAGGGCCGCGCCGCGCCGCCCCGCCTCGCTCCGCCCCGCAGTGCCGGGTGGGGCGGGGCGGGGCGGCCGGGCGGGGGCCACCAGCAGGGCCGGGCACTGGTCAGCCCGACACTCCCCCGCCCGACAGAGTCCCCGCCCGACCCCCACCGGTGATGGTGGCCACGGTGGTGGTGGTGGTGGTGGTGGTGGCGGGGCGGGGCGGGGCGGGGCGGCGCGGGGAACCAAACAGTATCATCATCCACACTCTCAACATTCGAATGTCTTGTAGAAAGACAATATAACCACTTATTAGAAACATTAATAATACTTGAATCAGAGATGCTGCTTGGAGCCTTGGTCTGCTTGTCGCTCTGGTGGACAGTCTGATCCCTCGTGGCACGGAGACTCCCACCAGCGGCTCCCCCCCAACCCCCAGGCACCCCCCCCATACACACCCCACCCATGACACATACACACACACACACACACACGGGGGAGAGCTGCTGGTGACCGAACCTCGTCCATCTGACTCCTGCCTCTACCAACCACCTCCCTCACACACACACACACACACACACACACACACACACACACACACACACATACACCCACACCCACACACACACACACACACACACACCCAGGGAGGCGTGGGAGGCGGGACTCTTTAATCTGAAACTCTGGGCTTTTTGTGAGCGCTATAAAAATGCATTAACTATCCTTCGTACACTATAGCGTCTAAGAACAAATTCAGGGGAGGGACGTGGAGGGAGAGAGAGAAAGAGAAAGAGAGAAAGAGAGAAAGAGAGAGAGAGAGAGAGAGAGAGAGAGAGAGAGAGAGAGAGAGAGAGAGAGAGAGAGAGAGAGGAATAGATATGGATAGAGAGATAAAGAAAGAAAGAGAGTGAGTGAGATAACCTAATGAATCAGCCAACATCACCAACATATAATCAAGACTCTATTTATTAATGCGATTAATTGTACTTCAAAAATCCCACATTAATATTCTCAATAATAATAATAATAATAATTAATAATGATAATAATAATAATGTTCCATTATTTATATATATATCATAAGTTTTTCTTTATGCATGATTGAAATCTTTCTTATTTAATCATTTATCAAAATACTTAACCCTACCCCCCCTACCCATTCCCTATTATATAATTTCTGTTTGAATTAAGGTTTTATTTTAACGGTTTTTTATATATATATATTCTTTAGTTAGGTTTAATTTTGGTATAGATTTGGTTTTATATATTTTAGATTCTTTTTTTAAAATTTATTATATTTATATATATATATTTATTTAGGGCGTCTGTTCTGATTTTGCGGTTTAACGATATGTATCAAAAAAATGTTAAAACCCTTCCCAATAGATTAATATGTATAGCGAAAACGCAATACAGACGCCCATTAACACACACACACACACGTACACACACACACACACACACTCACTCACACATACCATACACTCACACATTCCTTTCATTCTTATTTTTTTCCTTATTTTTTTGTCTTATTATTTTTAGTAAACAACAATGATAATTAACGAATCAAGGAGGGCGTGGGCAGCAGGTAATAGTTAACACACCTGCTCTGCCACGCCCACACGTCGCCCTTGGAATGCCACACGCCCACACACCCACAGAATTAGTAGTATTAACCTCACTTTGGTAATTATTAGACTCCGGTGGAAACTATTTAAGAGAGGAAACAAAGAAGGAAAAAAAAATATATTATCTTCTACCCAAGTGATTGATAAAAGAAACGATGAAGAGCCACTGGCCAACGCTCGCGGTGAGAGAGAGAGAGAGAGAGAGAGAGAGAGAGAGAGAGAGAGAGAGAGAGAGAGAGAGAGAGAGAGAGAGAGAGAGAGAGAGAGAGAGAGAGAGTAAGGAAAAGAACAAATATGTACGAGCACACACATACACACACACACACATTCGTATGCACATATGCACACACACACACACACACACATACATACAAACATACAAAGAGAGAGAGAGAGAGAGAGAGAGAGAGAGAGAGAGAGAGAGAGAGAGAGACAGAGAGAGACAGAGAGAGAGAGAGAGAGAGAGAGAGAGAGAGAGAGAGAGAGAGAGAGAGAGAGAGAGAGAGAGAGAGAGAGAGAGAGAATTAGAATTAGAATTAGAGTTAGAGTTAGTGTGCTGTGTAGTGGTGGTGTTGTGTGCGTGGTCTGCTATGTGAGTGGAGTGAGTTGAGTGTGTGCTTGTATCTCTCACCGGCGGAGTGGTTGTGGTGCCCCCTGGTCCCTCCCCGGCACTAATGCGGCGCGTGCATGCGGAAACCTATGTCAATATTACAAATGTAGGATTGAGTGGCGATGGGACGACGGCAACGCAGCCCGACCTGACCTGACCCAACCCCACCTGGCACATGTGTGTGTGTGTGTGTGTGTGTGTGTGTGTGTGTGTGTGTGTGTGTGTGTGTGTGTGTGTGTGTAGGGGTGGTGGTGAAGGCAGTATGAGTGGAGGTGTGATGGGGGTGACAGAGCGCCATGTTGTCCCACAGGGTGTGGGGGGCGTCACCCCCGTGGCTGCCTGGCGGGGTGGGACGGGGCGGGGCGGGCCGTGGCTGCCGCCCACCGCCTCCCTCACATGTTCCTCTGCAGACCTCAATAGTTTGACTAAACAACAAGTCCAACAAGACATTTTAACTAATAAGTATTTACATTACTGTTTGATCAGAAATTCTAAAACCTATAGATTTCTTAGCAAGCAATTTTCTCTTTTGTAAAGCATCATGTAAATTATGCATATTTCAATAAAATTAACTTGTTAATGTTGTGTCTGAGACACGATCACTCACACGTGCAGCTGACTGACGCATCACCGCTGCCGCCGCCGCCCAACGCCCAACACACCGCCCGCCGCCGCTGCCGACGCCGGCCGCCAGTCCGCCAGCAGCAAGGACAAAGTGACAGCTCCCTAAACATTACTTGAGCGAGCTTGTCCACTAACACTATAATTGTGGCACTTTTTGGAAATATTGGTGTCTTGTTTTTGTTAGCAGACTTATTATAGGTCAGTCTCAGCACTAGACTATCACATCCGGGCGCCGGGCGGGCGCGCCGTGTTGCCAACGGTGGGCGTGGGCGTGGGCTTGGGCGTGGGTGTGGTGGTGGTGGTGGTGCCGGGCGGGCGCACCTCAGGCGTGTGTGTGTATTGCATAGTTTATAGTAAACCATGATGCCGGCCGACCTCCCGTCCTGGACCCGGGCTCGAGGCTGGGGTCGGGGTGGGGCGCCCCGCCCCGCCCCGCGCGCCCATGTGGCGAGGCGGACCGGAGCGGGGTGCGCCTCCCCGCCCGCCGCTCCACGATTGTCTATACAGTTCGCTGCGGTGGTGGGAGGCGCCGTCTCCAGCTAGGACTAGAGGCAACAAACAAGAAGCAGTCAAGCGTAACGGAGTGAGTGGTGGGCCGGCCGCCCACAGGCTGGTGGCAGCAGCCGCCGCTGCACCACGGGGTAGGGCAGTGACTCGTTGGGGAAGGCTGCTCGCCGACCGCGCCGCCACCTAGCGCAGATCGCTTCCTGGCGAGCTGTAACCCGATCTATGTCCAGACCTGCTGGCCGATCTGCTCCCAGATCTGCTAGCAGACCTGCTGGTGGGTCGGCTGGTGGTTCTGCTGCCTTGTCGGCTGGCGGGCCGGCTGCTGGGCCGGCTGGCGGGCCGACTGCTGGAGCGGACGCCCTCCTGCTTAGTCTCCAGCCGGTGAGCAGGACAGTCAGCGGCGTGACGCACCGCATGGTGGTCATAGATCACCTGGCTGCCCGCCACTGACGCGGCCGCCAAGGCCCCAGGGCTGCGGGGGTCACCGCTGCGGACGGCTGCCACCGTCGCCGCCGTCAGAGGTAGATGCTCGGGTCGGGGCGACCAGGTGCCGGGCATAAAGGCGCGGGGGGGCGGAGGGGCCGCCAGCTGGCCCAGCTCTACTTCTGGAGGCGGAGGCCACTCCTTGGTGGTCTCCAGGGTCTCCTGGCTGGCCCGCAGCCTGGCGGGCACTACGCCGTGGGGGCCGCGTACTGGGGAAGGGGGAGGCTCCGGGGACCAAGAGGGCTCACGCCCCCGGGGCTTAAGGGAATGCCACGCGGGAGGATGGTCCTCCGGCATCACATGTGCCGGAGAGGGCTCAGACCGCCTGCCCTGAGGCGGCCATGGGCCCTGGGCGTGTCCTCACATCCGCGTGGAGGCCTCCAGTCATACGGGCGGCTCGGAGGGGTGTGGCATGGTCTGGGCGATCACTGACTGTCGGCTGGAGGCGCTGCTGTCCGGTGGGCTGGAACCCTGGCTGGAGGCCCGGGAGCTGCTCACGCCGCTCTCCGCTCGGCTGCTGCCGCCACAGGAGTTGCTGCCCTCACTCCCCCGCCGCCCGAGGCCGCCAGGTCCCTCGCTCCTGTCAGAGCGTGCTGACGGCGCTGCGGGAGACACACGCCACCTTACACCACCGCCGCTGAAAACTATATAACAGACACACATCAAATCATCTAACAACCTAATAACTACTGCCCTGGGTCACTAGTGGTTACTGTGTGTCAAGACAACGTGACTCGGGCCAACTACTAACTACTTCATGATTCAAGATTCAACACACGTGCTGCTACCATACTTCCTGGAGCATCCTTCACCACCACCGCCGCTGTCTTGCCTGGGGTCACCTGATGCTGCTGCTGCCTCCCTCCGCGCCGCTGCCCTGCTGCTCCTCTACACTCAACACCCACAACACATACACGGGGCGGGATGGGCGGGGCCATGCGGGGCGGTGTGGACATGCAGTGCGGGGTAAGAGAAGGGCGGGTCGGGGCGTCCCTCCCACGGCGCCCCGATGCATGTCTGTCTGTCTGTCTGTCTGCTGCCTGTACCTGCTAACACCCCCCATGCCCCCCTGCCTCCCTGCCCCCTGCCCACCCTACCCTGCTAACCCCTGAGCCTTCCTGTGCAGGGGTGGGAGGCTGCATCAACCCCTGAACCCCTGCCGACAAAACACACACACACACAATGACCTCACGGCTCAGTACGTGTTCAAAGGTCCTAACACACACACACACACACACACACACACACACACACACACATATATACACACACATATATACACATGGAACAAAGACAACAAAAAGAAAACATTGAAGGAAATTTGAGAAATAAAATAACTTGTCATGCAGTGAAAATAAACTTCATTTATTGGTAAACATTAATTAAAGAAAAAAATTATATAATGAAAACTGTTTAATGAGCACAGATCCATTAGTTAACAAAATAAAACTGGATGATAATACAAAAATATGAAAGATTGTCAACTTAATATTAATTCATGCAACTCAATTTGAAACACAGCTGGTCACAAACATGGATTTTACTTACTGATAAGATATAAAAAGGTGAAGAGAACGCAATACTATGATTAGAAATTATATAAAAGTAGAAAGGAAAGTAATATTTTTGATGATAGCAGCTGAGAAATTGTGAGAAAAAAAAATAGTGAATACTTTATAAGATTTCATACTTAATACTCAAAATTTTTTATGGGTGTAAGTTCAGAATTCATGATTAATTATTATTATTATTATTATCCTTCCTCATAATTCCATATTTCATTATGTATATTAAAAAAAAATTGCATAGATGACAAAACAATTTGTAATAGTAATGTACATGCTGAACAAAACCTTATAAAATACATTGTGTCAAATAAAATATAATCTACTTTTATACACAATAAACATAAAATAATTCTGAGCAATTCTTTGGGTGATAAAAAAAAAATATATATATATAAAGTTACACATATCTTTGCAACAATAATAAAAGCATAAAAAAGGATGGATTCAAAAGCTCAATGCCAACCCTACAAAAATTTGATAAAAACTGAATACTTAACTAACAAAAAAATTAAAATATTCAACCCTTTGATAATGGCACTTAAAAATTCCTGGCAAACCTAACCTAATGTAACCTAACCTAACCTAATCACTTTCATTATTCTATCCTACTCGCTCAGCTATTCAAAAATGCTTTGGGCTGTGTTACAAATGACTACAACGACTGAAATTAAGTTTTTTCCTCACACTATCTGTACTAAGTCATCAGGGAAAGGTTGGAATGGGTGAGGTTACAGCTAGTGACACCTTTCTTTCTCCTTTCATTCTTTCTCTCCCTCCCTCCCTCCCTCCCTTCCCTCCCTTCCTAAGTAATCCTTCACTGGCCTCCTCCTCATCTTCTTTCTCACAGGCAAGCAGCAACAGCAAGACAAAGCCATTACGAGAGAGAGAGAGAGAGAGAGAGAGAGAGAGAGAGAGAGAGAGAGAGAGAGAGAGAGAGAGAGAGAGAGAGAGAGAGAGAGAGAGAGAAAGAGAGAGAGAAAGAGAGAGAGAGAGAGAGAGAGAGAGAGAGGAGAGAGAGAGAGAGAGAGAGAGAGAGAGAGAGAGAGAGAGAGAGAGAGAGAGAGAGAGAGAGAGAGAGAGAGAGAGAGAGAGAGAGAGAGAGAGAGAAGGACAAGCAATAAAATACTAAAATCAAACATAACAGAGCGGACAGAGGCAAGGCAACAACACGCAAGCCAAAACCCAAACCTATAAACGGAACAAATAAATAAAAAAAAAAGTATAAACGCCATCTCCTATCAGCCCCCATGTCCCCCTACTGCCCCTTAACACTAAATAAACTCTATGTAGCTGGGACGCATTGTTTTGTAGGTGCGATGGGGGGGCAGGAGGGGTCAGGGGGGGGCCGGGTGAGGCGTTATAGGTGTGAGAGGGGGGGAGGGGGGCTTACACTGTTGATGAGCACGCCCGGATAGTTCTCGGATGAGGGCTGCGTGTTCGGCCTCCAGCGGCTTGGATCCAAGAGTATTAACACAATTCAATGTACTTCTGAAACGTAATACAAAATGTCATGTGTTGCTGCTGCCGTTCCTGCTGCTGCTGCTGCTGCACGTATACTTGGACACACACACGCAGGTCTAGCATACGTTCACGTGCGTACATCTGTCGTGTTCTGACTTCCACGCACGTATGTACACATGTATACGGATCTGCAGTTTTTTTGGTTTGAAGTAATTACTAGTCATACGTACATACATATATACATACATTTGTGCATCTGTATTACTACATCACATTGAAGTTTTTTATGCTCTATCTTGCTATATTTTTCTTATCTTTCAATCTTTCTTTCTTTCTTTCGCTCGTTCTCGAAATACATGCGTCTGAAATCCAAACACACACACACACACACACATACACACACGCAAGGGACCCTACAATAACTTTAACAATTATCTAATACCATATAATATAACTTAACATATCCTATTTCAATTCCCTCTTCCTTCATCATTTTTTTTTCCATCTTATTCTACCAAACATCTTTATCTGCTTTGTGATTGGTCAGTTCAAGTCCCACAACCTCTCTAACCTCACCTCACCTAACCTAACCTAACCTCACCTCACCTCATCTACCCCTTCTCACAAGCCAACACAACACACAAATGAGATAGGTGGAAAAGATGATAGGAAGAATTTGAATAGCATATAATATTTCAGTCTAACCTAACTAATATAAATTGTAAAGTGTATTTCAACCCAATATCAGCGAGAGAAAAAGCAAATAATGAAAGATAGAGAGAATATAAACTGAATACAAATTAAAATACGGCCGGTAATAAACGTATGAATATATAAATATCGTGTTTTTTTAATTTAAAGAGTACACGAAAGATGATGTCAAATAAAATAATGTAAAAATTTTAATATATATAATTAATAATGACCTAAGATTTCTTGATAGATAAAATGATGAATGTAATCTAAAACAAAATAACTATTGAAAAAACTAATAGATTGCACATTTTTGGATGGAATAATAGCTTTAGAGTATTTTATCGCCTCTCCTTTAAGTAATTCCTTCGTTATTTTACGGTTATTGCTTCTTATATATATCCTCAGCTGCCATTCACTTTAGTTTCATTCATATCAATTATTCGTCTTTTTATTCCTGACTCCCGATGTTGAATTACGATGAATAAAGATTGTGTCTGTTCATTTTTACATTTACTAACATTACACTCCTATATCTCTTGTTTTTAGTGTGTTAATTAAAGTTCTTGCGTCTATACTTATTTACACGGCTTTCTAACGTCTATTTCCACTTTGACGAAGAATATAAAGACGACAAATTTAGTTCCGGAATTCTTTCTTATTTCCGTATTGTAAACTGACCCAAAATATTATAGTATACTAGATAAAGAAAAATACTTGTTCAATTCCTACACTATTTTGTTCTTCCTTCTTGCATTCCGATCTCCTATAGATATAATTACGTACACAGACTTCCTTCATCCACCAAACATACATAACAGATACACACATAATATATAGATAACATGAGCGTATTCTCCCGAGGTTAATAATACTTACATGACAGATAGAATTAAAGTTGCAGAATATCATGCAATATATATTAACTTCTGGAAACTTATTAAAGCCAAAAAACAAGGTACTACGCTAATGTTATCTCTATATTATTTTTTTGAGCAGCCGTCGCAAATACTAACGTTTCTCTTCATCTATAAATTTGAACCTAATTCCACATTGCTATTCCCTAACTAAGATGACAAATTATTTATATGATTGTCACGAGAGAATGTTCGGAGAGATGCACTTTTTTCTGGTTCTCGGATATGAAGTTACGTAAGTGTGTGTGTGAGGAGGAGGAGGAAGGGATTAGAGGTGTGCTTCCTCCCTCTCCCCTGTTGCCCCGTAAGGTCCTGTCTCTCCCTGTTTCTCTGAGCTGCAAACAAAGTAAGAGGAAGAGGAAACAAATTACAAAAATGGTAAATAAATGAATAAAATTTGAAAAAAGGTAAGAATACAAAATTAAAAAGGGAAAGAAATAAAATCTCAAGAAATTAAATACTGTAACTATAATTGAAAAGGTAAATCAAATGTAAAGCAAATTAAATGAGAAAATACTGTTAATTACACTAAAAAACTTTAGAAATGTGGAAATCAAAGTTAAATTGAAATAAAAACAAAACAATACAACAATTAATGACATTTAAACCAAAATAATGAAATACAAAACAGGAAAAGAAAATGAAAATACACAAACATTACAATACAAAATAATAAAATAACCAAAACATATGCAAAAAAAAAAAGACTATGAAAAAAGAACAAAATATTAATAAGAAGAATAATTCAAACCCAAAGCAAAATATACAGAAAGAACAGGACGGAATCAAACCCCAAAAAAGAGAAAGAGAGAGAGAATTGTTTCTTTACGGGCCAACCTTCACTAAGTATTCTCTCTATATAAATAAACACATAGAATAGACCAATAATTTCCCCTAAACATAATTCACTTGCCAATCGCGCGAATATTTTCTTTACGTCAAACTGTCCTGAAAAAAAAAGGTGAAAAAAAGAAATATTGGCGTGTCAGTGAAGATTTTTGAAACTACGTATAGAAAAAAATATATTATAAGTTTCCTGGTTATGATAAATGAAGGAAATGATAATAATAAAAAAAATATATGACGATGCAATGACTTCAATTAATTATTATACTTTAAAGAATGAATTTATATCGTATACCAATAAATAATAATAATAATACCGACCATGCATCAACATTAGTGCAGCTCAAATTAAACTATAAAATAAATATATATAATTAAAACAGCCCATTAAATAATTAGGTTATATAATGCTGTACATCCAATTAATAAATCAAAAATCAAAACCAATTATCAACACACAAAAAAAAAATATATCTATGAACCGAGATGTGAGCGACAATATTGTATTAATCATTCATATCACAAGTCAATAATACATTCAATAACCACTTCTACCTCACAGGCGGAGTCACATAACCTCAGTGAAGAGTGCAAGTATATATATAAGTTACCAATCCACTATCTACCAAACTCTATTCTTATCTATTAATCCTATCTACATCTACCTCAAACTAGTACTTGTGGGGCTGGATGACTTCCTGATTCAGTACTCGCCTCTACTCGTCTATATATACCTAGTTCTGTTGGATTATATATATTTTTTAATCAATCTGGCACTTCTATGGTTTGCTAAAGACGGAAATCCTATCTTCCTATCATTTATTTACCCTACAATGACGTGTGAATCATTAGTACTACAAATATTTCTCATCTACATTATCTCCTACAGCCATAGCACGGATTTCTCAACAAGCTAATAGTCTAGTGTGTTATATTTCACGGTAGTATTAATTTCCTTGTAATATAAAGATCCTACTCTTCTCCACATGACACGAGTATAAGAATGTATAATGAGTTAACACATAAAGACAGGAACAGCACCTAGACAGCCTCCATAACACCTCAATACCTGTCTAAAATAACTGGTTTCAATCATTCATTACGTCCTGTCTCTCCAACCTCACCACCACCACCATCACCATCACCATCACCATCACCGCATACCTTTCATCCATTATTTTCTAGGCTACCGATATGAATTATTCTTTTCATTAACTCCGCCCCGTTCAAGTGTTAATCTGTGAGTACACCGCCCACGCCCACACCCACACCCACTGCACACCTATGGGTTGGGTGATTACAGGTGTCCAGTGAGGCGAGTCAGGTGGTTTTTTTTTTACCTGACATAACTACAAATAAATGTGACCAAACATACAACTACTCATTCCGTCACTTTGTCTACCTCTGTGTTACAAACCTGGAGTGTAATGATTTCTTTGTTTCATTTCATATGCAAACAGACAGATGTAATATTATTTTTTCATTCTTTCTATTTTTTTTATCTAAATAGGTAGGTTGGGAGGGAGGGAGAGAGGGAGGGAGCTAGATAGGGAATGGGGGAAGGGAAGGGAAGGGAAGGTAAGGGAAGGAGGGAGAGAGAAGCCACAGAACTTGACTCACACAAATACATTAAATAATCATCAATAATAGTCAATCTGAGTCACTCTGGATGACACCAAAATCTTGCCTTGAAGGACTGAACTATTTTCTTTCATTTTCTTCTTGATCTTGTGAAATTTTGGGTTTGAAAAAGTTGTTCTTGTCCTGTAATTCCTGAGGTGATGGAGGGAAGGAGGGAGGGAGGGAAGGAAGGAGGGAGAGAGGGAGGGAAGGAGGGAAGGAGGGAGGAAGGGAAGGAGAGGGAGGGAGGGATAAGGAGAGGCTGAGGAAAGGATTATATAAATTCTTGAAGTAGTCTTGCAGCACATTATATAAAGGGTTTAAGGCAGGAAGATGCACTGAATGGATGGAACACAGTGTCATGCTAACTAATATAGAAATAAATATATAGATCCATCATCACCACCACCACCACCATTATTAATTAACCTAACCATCACCACTACTGTCACCACCACCACCACACATCACCACCACCACACATCATAGCGTGCAGTTCTACCACAGAGAAAAAAATGCTGTTCTTTTTAGAGATGTAGATAGGATGGGAGTTAATGGAATGGGTGGAAAAAATGGGGGAGATTTAGTGATGTAATGTCAGCTTGAAATGTACCACCACCACCACCACCACCACCACACATACCCATACCCTATCCCTTCCCTACCACTACACACACTGCCTACCTAATACCACATCATCTATACCTATCTTACCTCATTATAAAGGGTAATTAAGACAAGGCAATTAGGGTTCAGGGAGACTTAGGTAATTAACTATCCCTTCTCCTCTATGCTTTACGCCGCGCCACATTCACAGACGGAACGATACACTCACCACAACACACACCACATCACCACATCACCACATCACCACATCAACCTAAGGGGGAGTTTAAAGGGGGAACTGAGCTATATCCAAAGGGGTCAAAAAGGCTAAGAAGATAAGGGGAAGGGAAGGGAAGGGAAGGGAAGGGAAGGGAAGGTGAGGTGAGGTGAGGTGAGGTGAGGTAAGGTAAGGTAAGGGATGGGATGGGATGGGATGGGAAGGTAAGGGTAGGGAAGGGTAGGGAAGGTAAGGTAAGGTAAGGTAAGGGAAGGAAATATAAGGGAAGGGAAGGGAAGGGAAGGGGGGTGCATGATTGCTATTTCTGACATACTTAAAAGAGAGAGAGAGGGAGTGTGTATAAAAGGGAGCCAGGCCACACCTGCTGCCCTTAAAACTCACAAGTGATTACTGGTGTTGACGGCGTGGAAGTTACTGCAACGAGAGGCAAAAGGCTCATCAGCCCTCCATTAGCTAGCTCCTAGTAGAGATTGAAAGTTTAATATTTTTTTTTTTTAATATTTTTTTTTTTTTAAAGTTCAAGCTACAAGAATTACTTACACACACATACACACACACACACACGCAACACACACATATACATACATACAAAAGAGCTTCTATGCACTGTCACACACGCATACACACACCTCACACCCACCCACCCACACCCACACACACACATATGCGCACACGACACCCATTCATCCATGTGCGTATCATCCATTCATCCAGCCGGGCCCAATGAGTCTACATAAGGGGTGTTTAGGTTACTTACCCATACAACCTCGGGTCCTCAAGATAGTCTCTATGCGGCATGGAGGGGGAAAAGGCTTGTGAAAACTGAGAGCCCATACATACGTACACACACACCCATACATACACACACATATACATACACACATATATACATACACATACAAGCAGATTATATATTTTTTGTATGTGTTTAGAGTAGAAATTTATTATGTATGTACTAGAATTTACTGTTACTGAGAGAGAGAGAGAGAGAGAGAGAGAGAGAGAGAGAGAGAGAGAGAGAGAGAGAGAAGAGAGAGAGAGAGAGAGAATTCAAAAATATAGAGAATAAACTTTGGATAATATTATAGTTTTCTTGACTAATTCATTTGACAAAACAATACATTATCAATTAAGTTAAAAAAAATGCTTCAATACTGCAATTAGGAGAAAAAATAATAATGATGAGTGTAAAAAAATTAAACCACACACACACACACACACACACACACACACACACACACCAACAGCAGGAAAAACAACAACAACAATAATAACAACAACAACAACAAGCTACAACACCAAGAAAAACAAACACCATTGAGAGAGAGAGAGAGAGAGAGAGAGGAGAGAGAGAGAGAGAGAGAGAGAGAGAGAGAGATAACAAAAAAGGTGTTGAATTTACGACACCCTAGAATCAATAATAATCGTCAAAAAATCAACAATGTAAGATAAATATTAGAATTATAATAAACAAGCAATTAGAATCAACGTGAGGTGGTGGTGGTGGTGGTGGTGGTAGTTACAGAAGCAGTGGTAGTAGCAGTGGTAGTTATAGTGGTAATAGTAGTGGTAATAATAATAGTAGTGGTGGTAATACAGGATTATGGTATGGTGAGAGGATTAGCAAGACATATATACAATAAAAAGGATAAATTTTTTTCATAATATCATACATAGGACTGGGGTTATAGGGGTGTGTGTGTGTGTGTGTGTGTGTGTGTGTGTGTGTGTGTGTGTGTGTGTGTGTGTGTGTGTGAGTGTATGTGTGTGTGATAAGGATAAAAGAAGAAGAAGAAGAAGGAGAAGGAGTAGGAACAAAAAAATATATATACATACATAAAAATAAATAAATAGATAAATAAATAAAATAATGAAGTTAGTAGTGATATAAAAAAGAAATAAAAACTTGAGTCAATGCCAAGTTAGGTGGAATAGATGACAGTAGTTACGATTAGAAACCAGAAACCAAATTACAAACAGTCATGCAAAGAAATACTGTCATGTGCAAGATTGAAAGAAAAAAATATATATATAGCATAGAAAAAATAAAAAATAAAATATATACATGAACAACGAGTCAACAAAATATTTTCAAGTACGTTTTATAACTTGAAACGAAATCTATGTTAAGTGTGTATGCTTGTACAGGTGCCTATCAATAATCCGGCAATCAATATTCCAGTTCCATCAGTTTTCCGGCATGAATTTCAGAGCACAGTTTCAAATTTCCTGGGAGGCACTGTTTATGTTTATGTTTTGATGGGGCTGTACCCAGAATTAGGTGTTTGCTCATGCCAGATTATTGATAGTCAACCTGTATGTATGTATGTGTGTTAGGGAGGGAGGGAGGGAGGGAGGGAGGGAGGGAGGGAGGGAGGAGGGAGGGAGGGAGGGAGGGAGGGAGGGAGGGAGGGAGGGAGGGAAGGAGGGAAGGGATGGTGCTCACATATCCATATAACTTACAAAATGCCATTATATTCGGTGCGTCTACAGCAAAAGACAAAGCGAGAGAGAGAGAGAGAGAGAGAGAGAGAGAGAGAGAGAGAGAGAGAGAGAGAGAGAGAGAGAGAGAGATGAGAGAGAGAGAGAGAGAGAGAGAGAGAGAGAGAGGGAGAGAGAGAGAGAGAAGGGTGGGGGGGAGGGGGAAGGTTACATTAGTGGAGGGACAAAATCACTAATTGACAACAGCCTCATAACATCATCAAAAGGGCAATCAGAGGAAGACAAATAATAATAATAATAATAATAATAATAATAATAAAAGGTCAACAACTCTCTAAGCTAAGTAGAAATTCACTAAAGAGAATCATTACATACTTTCTAAAGAGAGAGAGAGCGAGAGCGAGAGAGAGCGAGAGAGAGCGAGTGAGAGCGAGAGAGCGAGAGAGACGAGAGAGTATACGTGAAAATGACAATCCCAGGAAGAAGAAAAAAATATTCGCTACTTTTCTATCTTTTAGTGAATTGAATCTACACTATAAGTCTAACCTGACCTAACCTAAATCACATGACCAAAGAGTAGAGAGAGATTGATAGAGAAACGAGTCGCAGATAGAAACGAAAGACTAGTAATTAGGAAGCAATTAATAGAGGTAATAATAAGGGAAGGAAAGATGAGAAAGCCGTATAATTAGCCAAAAACACAAGCAAAGGAAACAGACAAACAGCGCAGGGGAAACATTATGGAATTCACTTAAACTTCACCAATAAAATAGGAAAACGAGAAGGCACGAAGAAGAAGAAGAGGAGGAAGAGGAGGAGGAGGAGGAATAAGAGGCCACAGCACAAATAATTCAACATCAGCTCAAGAGAATGCACGACAGAAAATCAAAGCTGAAATATCAAAGCGTATTATAGTCTTTTCAAATTAGCTGGGTGGACACGCTTGCTTCTTTCATGACCAAAATTACGTATGTGGATAATTTTACGAGTGTACTTCATCCACTCTTCATTTTGTACATGTGTGAGTGAGTGGTTAGGTTAAGTGTTAGGGAAAGATATATTTAACGTGTGTGTGCTGGGTGAGAGAAGGTTGTCTGGTCCACCGAGTCAATTGATCGACTATTACTATTGCATTAAGGAAGGGATGCATTCAACATTGCATAATAGGTGAAAGCAAAGCAAGATCATCATTATTATCATCATTATCATTATTATTATTATTGTTTGATGTCCATTGCAAGGGATGACTATGTTAGAAATTACTCCAGATTGATTGAACTAAAAAATTAATACTCTATCTGGATCCCCAACTTAACATGATCTGAAAATTTTGAAATAGATACCAAAAAATAAATAAATAAATGACACCAGTCTTGACTCTTAACCAGAAAGTCATCCCATTACTTAGCAAAACAAAGCAAGGTTCAGCAAAACCACAAAAAACAAAACACCATCACCACAACATGAACGGCACAAAGCATATAATAAAACAAAAATAAATCATCACCATCATCAGCGCATCACTCGTAAACCCTTCAATACAACAATACAACACAACCACACCAACACAGCTTACAGAAACAGATGGATAAGGGAAGGATGGAAGGATGGAGTGAGGGAAGGATGGAAGGATAGACTGAGGGAAGGATAAACAAAAAGATCAAAAGTAGTACCTGTCGCCTCCTCTTGTGAAGATTGCTGATATCTCCTCGAAGGTCTTGTTCTTGGTCTCAGGAACTTTGTAGTAAGTGAAGACCCAGAAACAACCTAGCAGGACACTGAAGGGGAGGAAGGTGTAATTCTCGAAGGTTTCCTGTAAGACGGATAGAATGAGAGTCAGCGATGAGGTCTGAAGAGGTGATGTTAGGGTTATAAGTAGAATTTGGAGATAAGGTTAGCCTATTAATTTTGAAGTTAGGACTATTTTGGCTTGAACAAGTTTCCAGAAGGTGATATATATTGCATGATATTCTGCAACCTCACACTACGTTCCTGGTAAGTAAGGTTACAGACAAACACCTCCATCCACACACACACACACACACACATACAGAGAAACACCTCCATCCGCACACACACACACACACACACACCTGCATCTTGGGAAAACCTATGCCGACAATGAAGTTTGAGAGCCAGTTAACGAGTACAGCGATGGACATGGCGGCCGGGCGAGGTCCTTGGGAGAAGAGTTCAGCAGTGATCATCCAAGGAATGCTGCCCGGCCCCACCGAAAAGAATATCACGAAACAGAGTGTGCTGATCACGGATATAAAGGTCATCCAAGCCATCATTTCCTATAAAAGGGAGAGAGAGAGAGTTAGCTGAGGCACAGATTAGGTTAGGTTATTTATTTATTTATTTATTTTTTAAGGAATAGCGAATCTAAAATCAGTAACGAACTTAAGGTGAGACTGAAATGGTACCTGACCTTCCCTTCTTAACACCATATCCCACCGACCTTAATGAGGAGACTGATGGTTATGAAGATCGAGAATATAAACATTCCGCCCAGGCCGTACAGATGCAAGGTGCGTCGGCCCGCCCGGTCCATGAGCGGGATGGACACCAGGGTCATTATCACCATCACAGAACCGACTCCCAGCGTAGCGTACTTGGACTGCCATTCCTCCAGGCCGGCCGCGGTGAAGAGTGAGGTGGAGTAGTAGAGAACCTGCGGCAGGGAGACGTGGGTGACTCTGGGTCTGCCCGTCGTAGTGGGTGTGTGTGGGTGTGCTCGGGACAGTCAAGGAAGGGAGAGAATACTTTACGAGTCTTGTGAAAGTTACTGAGAAGAGGAAAGATGTGACTTGAGAGGATATAGTGATCTTAAGGTATACTTTCTTTTATTATTATTATTTGTTTTAATTATGGTTTCAGATGCTCCAGAAATATTGGTGTTTTAATGGGAGAGTCCGGTTAAAAATGACTCCTAGGAATGGTTATGACTATTCTCATTTTTATTTTTTTTTGGTTGATGGAAGGAAAGGTGATCAAGTGTGTTGGGACGGACACGTCCTCTCCCTCTGGTGTTAAGAGTTCAGTGAAAAATTATTTGGAATATATTCAAATATTTGTCTGTTGTTTCCTGCATGGTGAGGATATACATATACACACACACATACATATCTATAAAAAACAGGACTAAACTGTTTGGTGAACTTGTGGGGTAAATCATCCAAAGATGCATTACAACACTTCTCAAACAAGAAGCAATAAGACAGACCTAAGAAATAGTCAAAGGGTCAAAAACAAAAACAAAAAAATTAAACTAATAAAAAGAGTAAAAAAAACCAAGTGAGACAAGACATTCCACAGGTTATTCAAAACCAACAAACACAATACAGATTCTCTCTCAAATATCAATGCAATGTAGAGTCAAGGACAATAAAGGCTAAATGGTTTCATACAATTAAATGTGAAAAAAAAAGTAAGGTTCATGCCCCACCACTGAGCTAACTTAGATGGCAACGCTGGCTAGCAGGTCAACAAGTATACAACGCAACATAAGGATTCTATGGCATTAAAATTAACACGAGTAGAGCCATGATGCGCTAGCGAGAACGGTCCGGCTTGAGCTAAAGGTTTGAACACAAGCGTCTGGGGTTGCAAGCAGCTCTCAATACTTGGCTTTCGAGCAAAAATAAGCAAAATTAGTCTAGTAGAAAATGTAATTAAGCTTCTGAAACAACCTTGTCCAGACAGATCTCATGTTTTTTTTGTGTCATTTGAAAAACTATAAACTTCCAGACTATAAAAAATTCTGTCTGATTTTGTGTTTTTTTATTTTATTTATTTATTTATTTATTTTCTTAACTATGACCTGAGAGAGATTTGACATTGATAATGATAATAATAATAATAATGAAAAAATGAGGAGAAATAGTGTGTACCTCTGAGGATAAAAGCATCTGGTTAATTAGTTAAGGTGAGTATTATAAACAGGTAATTTATGAAGTTAAGTTAAAACATCCGTCAAAACTTGGATGAATAAACGGATGATTTAGACTGACTCGCGTTTATTTATTTATTTATTCTACTTTAATAATCCTTCAAGACACCCGACGTTTCCTACCATTCAGGATATACAAAAAAATAAATAAATAAGCGATACTGTTAATCTCCGAGGTTCACTGTCTCTCTTTTCCTACACACTTGAGCAGATTATAAATGACAGAACTCGGGCAATGCGAGAATCTACAACAATACAATATAAGAAAAAAAGGACTTGATTCTCTCGCTACCAATGCAACACAACCACCAACAAGTAACATTTACATAAAAACAGAGCAATTTCCAAAACGAACATTTTTATTATTATTTTTTTTTCTCGCTCTGAATAATGAAAAGTTACTCGATGTGAAGGAAAGAAAAATACTAAAAAAAACAATTCTACGTGATATTCAAAAAGGAGAAAAAAAACATTGATATACGTATATATAAAAAGACGTGTTAAAAAAAAATATATATATATAAAAATCTCATTAAAACATTGACTGATCTTATCTTTAATGCAGATGGCTGGACTAGACTAGGTTGAGGGGGGTGGGGGGTGGGGGGGGTGAGGGTGGGGGGTGGGCGGGGTGGGCGGAGTAATACAATCCTCGCATTCCAGAAAAAGGATATAAAAATAAGTGAACTTCTAACTTTGTAGTGGATAGATAAGATAAGATAAAAAAAATTGGAACAAAGAAAAGAGAGAGAAAAAAAGAATGTAAACAAACCAATGAGTGTCTCTAAACAACAGTGAAGGAAGGTGTGGCAGGTCAGGTCAGATGAGGTCAAAATAGACTCTCAGAAGTAACTAAAACCTATTGAGTACTGAGGGGGAAGGAGAAAAAAAGAAAGAAAAAAAAAAAGAAAAAAAAATATATATAGTTGACCAGAACTGGCCTAACATACGCACGCTAAACACTGAGTGAGAGGAGGAGGAAGTGTGTCTATCTCGGCCGACCATTATTTCCTTGTGTCTCGTGTCGTGTATCTATAACTTACGGCCAAAATATCACCCCTAGGACCGCACCCTCAGGAGGAAACCAAGCACCGCACCCTCGGTAATGTTTCCTCGTAGCAGTCGTATAAAAAAAAAAGTGCACTGTTTCCTCACCCACCCACTGCCTTGCCTCATACAACCTTCCATTGAATTAAAACTATACGATTATTTACTCGTTCATTCGTCTCAATTTTGTAGTCGTTTCAGTGAGTTGCGATATTTCACGGCACTTTCAATTGGGGTTTATTTTGGGGGACGAATCACACGAGAGAATGAGAGACGGAAAGCAGAAACGGATAAACCGAGAGAGAGAACAGCGAGAGAACACATCAATCTATTAACCCAACAGCACTTTTTACCCATAACAATCCACCACAGATCTCAATAAGGGAATCAAATACTGTCAATTATATACAAATCCAAATCCACATTACCTTTATAAACACTTTGACAGGGGATTGACAGGGTAAGCAAACAGGGGTAACAGGTGACAGGTGACAGGGGTGGGCATAGTATATTACATTACATTGACAGGGTGGTCCAGTGGGTGGGTGGGTGGGTGGGCGGGCAGTGGGGGTCTGAGTGCCACAAGAACAGGGTGGGTGGGACTGAGGGTGTTTCTGGTCCCTGTGAGATGGTTCTGAATGTGGATGGGTAGTGAGTGTGAGAGAGAGAGAGAGAGAGAGAGAGAGAGAGAGAGAGAGAGAGAGAGAGAGAGAGAGAGAGAGAGAGAGAGAGAGAGAGAGAGAGAGAGAGAGAGAGAGAACACACAGTAACCAATTTTTGTTACTGAAAATCAACTAATACTTCTGTTGCATCCCAGATTTGACAAAAGTTCTTATTTCCTGCAACTTGAGTGACTCTTTACATGCTGTCAGTAATCTACGTTATCAGGGGAACTTAATTAGAAATAACTTTATATATATACAAATCTTCTCCTCTTGCAATAGAAAGATATATAAATCACTTGAGAGATTTTTAACCATGAATTATTTTCATACAAACGTGATTAGTAAAGAGTAATGGACAGTACATAGTGAGATAAAGGGGGGAGGGATTATATTAATTTACAGAGGCAGCTACAAAATATTAATGTACGTCACAACAGATAGATATATATAGATATTAAATAACTAAGGTAGCATTAACTAGGCAAAAAAAGTTAGGACACAAACAAACACACACACACACGCACGCACACACATACACATGGGATACAGAGCAGTACCACACATGCGACAGCGGGTGTGTGTGTGAAGGCGGGTGTGTTTGAGGCTGTGGTGGGAGGTAGTATATATATATTATGTCTGACCTTACTCGGCTACTATAAACGCTATGAACGCTGACCTTTCAATACCAGACTGCGTTTATTTATTTTTATTTCTTCACAGTTGTCGCGTAAACCTAACCTAACCTAACCTAATATTGTAGGTTACTCGTGTAGGGCTAATATGCTTTTATTCCAGCGGTGCCCAGGTCAAGGTTATTCTAGGTCATGTTAGGTCAGTTTTTCCTCCTACTAATGTGAGGTCATGTCTCCATGCAACACAGGACAGCTTGTGGCACCTATTAGTGTGTGTGTTGGCACCTTATGTGTTTGTTCGTATGTTTGTTTGTTTTTTTATTGTCGTATTATGTGTATTTCGTGTTTATTTATTTATTTTTTTCCTGTGTCTGTGGTTTTTATCGATCATTTTATTTTCATATTTCTTCTTCCATAACATTCCTCTTTCACATTATATTATCTATCTATTCTATTTATTTATTTTTTATTTTTTTATCCTACGAGAATTTTCCCGAATCATTCCGTGTTGTTTTGACATTCTAAACTTGATCATTGTTTGCGGAATACTTTCAAAACATGTATGACTTGCTAGGAAAGTGTTTTGTTTGTTGTGTTTAATTGTTAATAGTTGTTGTCGCGATGTTTTTGTTAATTAATACTATTACGTCAAACTAATTGTTGTTGTGATGTTTCTGTTAATCAATACTAATACTACGTCATCCTAATCCAGCGTTCCATCTCCCTCTCACAAGTTCTTTTATTGTCTATGTTTGTTTCCCCTTCAAGTCTGTCTCACTCAATCCGTCCCTAAAACTGAAATGCACACAGACACACACAAGCCACACACATGCACACATACACACACACACACACATACATACACTCACAAACACTTCCACATGCTAACTACATGCAAGCACACACATATACACACATACACACACAAATACTCACTTACAAGCATACACATATACACGTGTGCGATATGAGTATACATATATATATAAATACATATATATATAAACACATAAACACACATATATATACAAGCCTAAGGACCCATATCTTAGTTGATTGATAGCATAAAGTGTTTGGTTGTAAGGACTGACAGTTAAAGAAGAAGAAGAGACAGGTCATGAAGAAGCCGTTTCAAGAAGTGGTCGGACACATCATTGGTGATTTACCCTTAAAAGTTGACACAATCTTTGCCTATATCTCTTATCATTTGAGTGTCTTTCCTTTCTCATTTTGGAAGAGTCAATTTGGTCACGTAGGTTTGGACAATAAATTCAGGTGGGATGAACCTCGCTACATTTTGGTTTGAACCTTTGAACACGCTTGCTTCCCCGACAAGTACTCTGGCGGGTGAGAGTGAGGGAAGGTCAGTGTTCAGTCTTCACCACAACCTTCACTGCCCTGCCTCCTCCTCCTCCTCCTCCTCCTCCATCTTCCACCCTCCATCCCTCCCTCCCCTTCATACTAGTACAGTTATTTGAGACAGAATGGAGGGAGGCCAAGGGCGGCTTCAACACAAGCATCGAATCGCCTGCACACTACAGCTGCTCCGAAGGGGAAGAGTGTCAGTTAATTACAACCTTAATATTAGGTTTGTGTGTCATCAACGCCACCAACAACATCATTGAACATCACCACAACACATCAATCACCACATCACCAGTGAGGTTAGGGTGGGCGTGACCTTCTTTGCTGGAGATTGGTGGGAGGGAAATACCACCTATAATCTAGCTTCACCTATTGGAAGGAACCAGGAATCATAGCGTCTTGTTGTCACTTCCTTACACATGACGTTTTATCCGAGTTACTACTACCACCTTGATGCTTCTTGAGTGTTAGTAAAGCTGTGAGGCGTTGCTCTTCTGATCACTGGTTGCATGATTCTGTATAGTGGGACGTCAATCTTTCAGCAGCGACACTACAGCTAAACCATCAATCACAGTTTAGAGATGAACTATAAAACTTCAAAAATATGATCTTATTTTTGAAGATTAAGACATGGTTCATCGAGCGAGTCTGTACTGAATCTTGTCAACCTTTAGTCTGTGCTTGTGTTGAAGTGCACTGCCGGGCGCACACTGCTGGAGAACTCTGATGGTGTTAGGAATAACTCTTCATGGAGGAAAGTTTATACACAACCTTTTAGCATTAACAAAATCTACTCCAAGTGGCTTGTTTTGAACTTTTTTTTGTCTTCTCTTTGTTTCAGTGACAATTCAGCAACTTTCTTGAGTCAGTTCAGTAAGCGACAGTAAGTGAACTAAACAAACACTGATTCTTTACGTGATGAAGGAACACATCTGACACCACACACTAGGCAGCCCTTACACCTCCCCCTACCTCCTCCCTACCTCCCTACAGCTAACCATAGGAAGTGTGGGTGTGTGTGTAACTGTGTGTGTGCGTGTATTAGTGTGTGTATGTGTGTGTGTGACATCAGAGCTTGTGAGTGAGAGCAGTGGTAGCCAGGAGTGTTGTGTGACTGCCTCACACCAACTGATACAAGGACATATGGCACGTGGAGTTACAATACCGAACACATACTAACCCTCACGGAGCATACACTGTACATTCCATTCAACACCACATTGCAGCAAGCCTCCACCACGCCACCCACACCCACACCCACACCCATGAATCGTGCCCAGTTTACTGAATGTTGGTGCCTACAACTCTTGATAAAATATGAGAAAACTGCACAACATTAATATATCAACAAACAGTATTGCAAAAAAACTAAATCTCTCTTTGGTGTGTTTTGTTTTGTTAAAGGATCACAAGCCACAGTAAGATGAGGTCATGTGGAGTACCTTATATGTGTAGAAGGATGCGTCCCTCCTCACCACGCCCATGTACCCTGCCCTGCCCTGCCCTGCCCTGCCCTGCCATGCCTCTCATCCCTGCCCTGCCCTGCCCTCCCCCTATTAGTGCCACTGTGGTGCCACTTTGCAGGCCGTGCGAGGCTCAGTTGGCACCTTGCTCCTTCTTTTCAGAGTGAGGTTTGCCTGGGAAAGTTTTGTAGTGTGTGTGCGTGTGTGTGTGCGTGTGTGTGTGTGTGTGTGTTGCTTCCTCTCAGGGTGTGACGGGGATGGTGTTGTGATTGGTGTGTGCAGCAACTAAACTATCACAGGAACAAAGCAATACTCATCCTACAACTGCCTAAAACTAAGTGTTATACAGTACTGATTGAGTTGACTCCAGAACCATGCATGGAACAGCAACCCCCATGCACGCCTACAGACTCTTCGCACAATGACAGTACGTTTAGTTAAAAAATGATGTAGAGCATGATAATAATAAATGAGATAATGAACAGAAACAAACGTCTGCCACTGTACAATATATTACAAATATAGGAAAAACACTTACCAACTGGCAATGTTCAAGTATTGAAAACTATCATTTAGATAAGGATTCTTTTTGGAAGGTAATGACTATAATGCAAACAAAACCAGACTATGACACAGAAAATGCACTGCTGGTCACACTCTTGACGAAATAAACTTTTGCAGTTTTCTTATAAAACTGTAAAGTTGTAGGCACCAGCTTGCACAGAATTTAAGAAACCTACAAAAAATATATTTCCCAGAGCCAGATCATGAGACCATTCACTCTCTGTCCATAATGTGATTTTGTCCCCATCATTGTCCTTAACCTGAAGATATGTTGACACAGTACACAGTATTATCACACCCGCCCCCCCCTTCCCCTCCCCCCCACCCCAAGCTGAGCAAGGCACCTCTGATTCCTGGCTGACAAACCCCCTAGAAAGTAACTACAGCTACTACAATCAATATCATCACAACAAGAAAAGTATTTGAATATATCCACGACAAGATAAAAAAGTATTTGCATATACTTCAACACAACAACATGACTTCAAAAACAAAATAAACATTACATTGCAATAAGAAAACTGAAACTCTGCGGCAGATCTGAGCTGAGTCTGAGACCAGAAAGTGCCACACGTCTGAATCTGACCCTGACTTGCGTTTGGCTGTCACATACACACTTGGTATCCTTCACCGCAGAGGAACACCGACCAGGATACTCACCGCGTTAATCCCGGACAGCTGCTGGGAGAGTTGCATCACCACCCCAATAGTGAGAGGCATGCGTAGGGTGGAGTTCCGAACCAGCTGCAGCATGGTCATGTGCGCCTCGGTCTGGCTGGCGGCTTCCTCTGCGCGCATCTCTTCTATGTCCTCCTCCACGTGGGATGACGCCCTCAGACGACGCAGAGCTGAGGGGAGGTTAGGTTAGGGGGGAGGTTAGGTTAGGTTAGGTTAGGGGGAGAAGGGAGACTTACATTATTTACACATTACATTAACATCAAATAGATCACCTCTCATTTCTCTCTCTATAATCTAACCTAACACATCTAAACTCTAACCTAACACACAGTCACAGGCATCAACTCACCTCATTCCTCTCTCTCTAAACTCTAACCTAACGCCGGCCCTAACTCACTCACCTCTGCGTGCCTCGTCCTCCATTTGGCGTGACATGAGGAGGTACCGGGGCGACTCGGGACACACTGGGAGCAGCACCATCTGCATCACGGCCGGCACCACAGCCAGTCCTGCAGAACACAGCGGAACAGTGATACAAGACATACGGGTAAAAGATTAAAAAAAAAAACCTAACCAAACCAAACCAAACCAACCCAAACCAACCTAACCTAACCTAACACTTACCTAGGAGGATAGGCCATGCTTTTTTGTTGCCCAGGAGCTGCTCTATGCCAAGGACTTGAGAGAGCAGGAGGCCAATAGTCACTGCCAGCTGGTTGACAGTGCCCAGGCCTCCTCGCAGGTTGAGCGGGGCGATCTCACTGATATACATGGGAACTAGGGAAGTGTTGAGTCCTGGAGGAGGAGGAGGAGAAGGAGGAAGGGGAAGAGGTGGAGGAAAAGGTATGTTAATGGTATTATTCGTGTTTATTATTGTTATTATCATTGTTAGTTAATAATTATTGGTGTCTTGAGGTCATATTATCTCAAACATCTTCCTTCCTTCACTCAAACATCTCCCGGCTGAATACCAATGACCTCAAATGACCTCGGATGGCCTCGAATGACCCGACACAACTTACCGCAGTTAATACCAATGACCAGTCTACCTATGATGAGCATTTCAAAGGAATTCGACATCTGCGAGAACCCCATGAGACAAGCACCTCCGACCCCTAGAAGATTGTTGAGCAGTAAACCCTTCTTCCTGCAGACAGAAAATACGTTTGAGACAGGGAAATAGACAGGAGACAGGTAGATAGACAGGAGACATATAGATAGACAGGAGACAGGTAGATAAATAAAAACAATAGAATGAGTTAATGAATAAATCAGGTTATTTGGTAACATTCAAATCTACAACTTTACATAGATAAAATAAATAATAGAATGAGTAATTTATCAGCAATCAGATTACTAGTGGTATAAAAAAAAATTTCTTTATAGTAGAGGCAATTAAAGGGGACGGAGTGAGGGGTCTAGGAAGCCACTCCTCTGTATTCACTCCTACGATTAAACAAGACACAGAAATGGATGGGAAAAAGTAAAAATAGAGTCTCCCTGAATCCTAAATACCTTATACAAAAAATAAATAAATCAATAGACAATAAAAGTACATCAACCTCTCACCTCCCAAACTTGTTCCCAACTGAGCCGCCACAGAAACCTCCAATCATGCCTCCGATAGCAAAGATAGAAACAGCGATGGACCATATCAGATCCTGCTTGCTATTCTCTATGTTCCTGTGGTAGCGTGACTTCCAGCAATCCCCAATGAAGTTCTCGATGACTGACTGAGGTGCATTGATGACTCCAGTGTTGTAGCCAAACTGGAACATCCCGAGCACAGCCGCAAATATAGCGTAGCAGAGGAAACATGTCAGTCCCTGGAATGTATGGGGAAGGGGGTATGAGGCGGGGAAGTGGTGTGTGTATAGGTGTGTGTCTGTTTGTTGTGGTGTTTGGTTTGGTGGGAGGGTAGTGTTTGTGTGTGTGTGTGTGTGTTGGTGTGCTTGTGCTTGTGTTTGTGTGTGTGTGTGAGATTGTGAGGTAAGGGAAATAATGTGTGTGTGTTTGTTTGTGTTTATGTGTGTGTGTGTGTGTGTGTGTTTGGAAGGAATAGAAAGGTGTAGTTTCTTGGATATCTTGCATTCCTCATTTTGTAGTTCTCTCTCTCTCTCTCTCTCTCTCTCTCTCTCTCTCTCTCTCTCTCTCTCTCTCTCTCTCACACACACGACCATAAACATTTCTCAAACCATGCAAATAATATCT
>JAPQNM010000015.1:3436723-3439223 GCA_029783475.1 Metacarcinus magister
TTTCCTTACCTCCCCTCCCCCCCCTTTCCCTCCCCGCCCATTCCCCCCTCCCCCCGTCCCACCGCCAGCCCCTCTCCCACCCACCCCGACCAGGACGGGAAGGGGGGGGTGAGGTGAGGTGAGGTAAGGTTAGGTTAGGTTAGGTTAGGTTAGGTTAGGTTAGGTTAGGTTAGGTTAGGTTAGGTTAGGTTAGGTCAGGTCAGGTCAGGTCAGGTCAGGTTAGGTTAGGTTTGTATTGGGTATGGATTGAAGGAGTGTATGAAAGGTAATGAATAGCAGGAGGAGGAGGAGGAGGAGGAGGAGGAGGAGGAGGAGGAGGAGGAGGAGGAGGAGGAGGAGGAGGAGGAGGAGGAAGAGGAGGGACTGTGACAGAATGAATAAAAAAAATGTGAAATGGTTGTCTTTCTGTAAAGGCTACATACACACGCACACACACACGCACACATACTCACACACACATGCACACAGGGAGTCTACACACGTACACGTCCTCTACCAACACACGCAAACACACACACACACACACACGCAACCACACACTAAATATACGTTATATAGGCAAAATATTAATATTTGTAAAAATATTATATTCAATTCCCAGGTATTTGACTGACAAAGTGAAACTGATGATGATATAGTGTGTGTGTGTGTGTGTGTGTGTGTGTGTGTGTGTGTGTGTGTGTGTGTGTGTGTGTGTGTGTGTGTGTGTGTGTTGTGTGCTAGTGGTATGTGTATGGTAGTGGTATGTGTGTGTTAGTGGTGTGTGTGTGTGTGTGTGTTAGTGGTGTGTGTGTGTGTGTTAATGGTGTGTATGTGTGTTAGTGGTGTGTGTTAGTGGTGTGTGTGTGCTAGTGGTGTGTGTGTTGTGTGGTCAAGGGTCCTAGTGTGTTGGGGTGGTGCGGTGGGCAGCACAGCTCTCGCTAAGGGCCTGGGAGGTGGTGGCCGGGGCTGGCGGCCCAGGTTGGGCAGCCAGCCCCGGCCCGGGGTGGGGCGGGGCGGGGCGGGGCTGGGTGGGGCTGGGCGGGGCGGGGCCACAACACACCTCAGTAACAACTCCTTAACACTTTCTTCTTTAATGTCTTGCGATGAGGGTGACGGGAGGGCAGGGCCCCATACCTCCTGGTCATGGTCCCCGGGCACCACTATGGTCCCATCACCCAGCACCAGGGGCCCCACCACGCTGGCCCGCTCCGTGGCCCCGCACGTCACCGGCAGCGGGGGCGGTGGGCACGTGAACACGCCCTCGTGCACGCGACACGCGCCCGGTGACGACGCGCTCGACGCACCGCACGAACAGCTGTAGCAGGGCGAGGGCGGCGTGCCCAGCGGCGTGCCCAACGGCGTGCCCTGGGCCGGCAGCGGCAGTGGCGGCGGCAGGCACGCAGGGAAGGGCGGCGGGGAGAGCGGTGAGGCGTACCCAGCCGTGGTGGGCGCCGTGTAAGGGCGGGGCAACACCACGCAGGGACGGGGCGGCGTGGGTGTGGAGTGGGCGGTGCGGGGCAGGTGGGCAGGGGAACGGCGCCCCCCGTCACTCGCTGAGTCAAACACCCGCTGGCCGCCGCCCCTCATGCGGCCGCCGCCACAGCGTCGCGCCCCGCCGCCGCCGCCCCGCCACAGCCGCCCTCCACCCACTATGTCGAGTTCAGGGTGCAGCGCAGAGCCAACGGGGAGGCGACGGACCAAGGGGGGGCGGGGCCAAGGCGGTAATGGCGGCCAGGCGATAGTGGTGGTGGTGGTGGAGGCGGCGGCGTCCCAGGTGGTGGTGGTGGTGGTGGTGGTGGAGGGTGGAGATGATCCAGGTAAGGCAGCGTGAGAGGGGAAAAAGAGAGCGTGAGAGGCAGGTGGAGGGCCTCGGGTAGCGCCGGGCATCACGCCGCGACAACAAAACACTTACCTCAGTAGTAGTAGTAGTAGTAGTAGAAGTAGTAGTAGTAGTAGTAGTAGTAGTAATAATAAAGAGAATAATAATGATACGAGGTGAGGGTCATACGAAAAAAAAAAAATCAATTCAAACGAAAAAATAAAAGCAAAGTAAAACACAAAAACAAAAACGAAACCAAAACAAAAACGAATCGAGTTCAAATTATATAACGCATTCATTCATTTGTTTTCCCGCGCGCCCCCTTACCCCCCCCTCCCCCCCTCCCCCCCCCTTTATAGCAACGCGTGGTAAGCTAATACAACCCCTTTTGAGTGAGCTTTTATCTATCTGTCTGTCTGTCCAACTTTTTAATGCAAGAGTTCACATCATCTTCGCTCTTTCAGGGGAAACTTTTTTTTTTTTTGGTATCAGTCTGTCATTTTGCGGTTTTTTTTTCCTCTTTTTTCTTGATCATTGGACAGCTTGAGGGGAAAATAAGGACAGTTGGATATTTTCCTCTTATTTACGACAGGTTTAGAAGGGAAAATAAGACATCAGAAGGACATTTTTCCCTTGTTTTAAGATATTTAGGAAACTTTTAAGAGGGAAAATTATAGGAAATTAAGACATTTTTCCCTT
>JAPQNM010000015.1:3444223-3448227 GCA_029783475.1 Metacarcinus magister
ATTGGTGGAGGGAGGGAAGGAGAGAGAGAGAGAGGGGAAAGGAGGGGAAACAAAGGTAAGATGGAGGAAAGGGAGGAGGGAAGAAAGGAAGGAAGGAGGGAAATGGAGGGGAAATAACAGGTGGAGGGAAAAAAACAGGATTAGAGAGGAAAAATGGAGAGAAAAACAGGTATGGAGGAAGACAATGGAGAGAAAAACAGGTGTGGAGGTAAAAAATGGAGAGAAAAACAGGTATGGAGGAAGACAATGGAGAGAAAAACAGGTCTGGAGGAAGAAAATGGAGAGAAAAACAGGTGTGGAGGAAGAACATGGAGAGAAAAACAGGTGTGGAGGGAAAATTACCTCCTTTCCTCCATATTTTTCTCTCCCCTTATATCAGTAGCTCATTTTTCCTCCCTTTCTTCTCTCTATCTTCCTTCCTTTTCTCTCTCCCTTCCATAATATATAATAAGAGTATTAAGATCTCTCTCTCTCTCTCTCTCTCTCTCTCTCTCTCTCTCTCTCTCTCTCTCTCTCTCTCATAAATCAGAATTAAGACTTTCCTCTCCCCTCCCTTTCTTCCTTACACTCAGAAGCATTAGTACTCTCTCTCCTCTCCTCTCTTCTTCTCTCTCTCTCTCGTCTCTCTCTCTCTCTCTCTCTCTCTCTCTCTCTCTCTCTCTCTCTCTCTCTCTCTCAAAACAAGGGCTATTTACTTCCCCCTTTCTCTCTTTTTCTCTACTCGGAAGTCCAGGTACTCTCTCTCTCTCTCTCTCTCTCTCTCTCTCTCTCTCTCTCTCTCTCTCTCATCCTCTCTCTCTCTCTCTCTCTCGTAATGTTATACAGCTAAAAATACGACTTATGGTCAGTGGCCGAATGTCATTTTTATAGAATTCTCTCTCTCTCTCTCTCGTCTCTCTCTCTCTTCTCTTCTCTCTCTCTCTCTCTCTCTCCTCTCTCATTCTCTCTCCCTCTCTCTCTCTCAGCTCTCTCTCTCTCTCTCTTTGAACTGTGGCTTGTGCATTATGTGAGTTTGTATGTGAGATTGAGTATGAGAGAGAGAGAGCGGAGAGAGAGAGAAGATGAGAGATAGACGACGATAGAGTGAGCGAGAGAGACGAGTGAAGTAGATGAATGACGGAGAGAGAGAGATACACAAATAAAATCCACTTTCTACTCCTCCTCTCCTCTCCTCCTCCTCGTTATCGTGAGCTATCACGATCTTCACTCCACCGTGTTATAAGTACTTTGAGTTATCGAGCCCAGCCCCACGATTGAGAGAGACGATGTGAGAGACAGATTGTAGATGGACGATTGGAGCGAGATGAGAGAGACGAGAGACGGAGATGGAGATGAAGAGAGAGAGAGAGAGAGGTAGGAAATTCACTTTCTACCTAACTCACATTGTAAAGAAAATATTAGTGAGAAAAATCGATATATTGGCCACACGACGGAGAGAGAGACTCGGCGGGAGAGAGAGATGAGAGAGAGAGAGCGAGAGAGAGACAGAGAGAGAGAGAGAGAGAGAGAGAGAGAAGATGTGTATGGAATATTTAAGTACTAAAAATATTTCGTTTTGGAGGAAAAAAAAAAAGAGATACGGTTTCAATTTATCATTATCTCTCTATCTCTTTCTCTCTCTCTCTCTCTTCGCTCTCTCAATGTAGTGGAGAGAGTGGAAAGTAGAATGTCAAACGGCACTACCAGGTTCTCTCCTCTCTCTCTCTCTCTCTCTCATCTCTCTCCCTCTCTCCTCTCTCTCTCTGACACATTAAACACACAAAAAATATACAACCATATTCTCTTTCACTTTATTCTTTCTAATCACACCTCCTCCTCCTTCCTACCTCCCCCTCACCTCCCCCTCCCCCCCCCCCCTCCTCTCATCCTTTCTTCCTCTTCCCATCCAATCGCGCGACCGATTACACTGAACGAAATAAAATTAAAACGGTCTGAGATGAAAGAGGTTTTTTTTTTTTATTGTCGCCCCAACATTGCATATCGTGACCCGTTTAATACTACTACTATAAGGACCTTGTTTAAAACCACATCCCCCGCCCCGCATTCTCTATCTCTTTCTTTTTTTTTTCTCTATTATCTCTGACTTTCTCTCTCTCTCCTCTTGCCTTCTTCTCCTCTTCTTACTTGCTTCATTTCACTCTTAAGTTGTTTGACTTATGCTATTTTTTTAGTTTTTTTTTATTATTGTTATTATTATTGTTATTATTATTATATTATATTTTTTATTACTACTACTACGCATTACTACTATACTTCTACTACTACTAAACCTTTAAAACTACTACTACTACACTACTCCTCAGTCTCCATTGGTTAGGTTATAAGAGAGAAAACAGATACAGTAATATGAACACGAGCACGCCCCCACACCCCCACTAATATCTCTCTCTCTCTCGCTTCTATCTCTCTCTCTCTCTCTCGTTCATGTATGTCACAGGTCAAGTCTTAAATAACTTAGCTATATTTGACAATAGGAGGAGGAGGAGGAGGAGGAGGAGGGAGAGTGAGGAGGAGGAGGAAAGAAGAGGAGGAGGAGAGAGGAGGAGGAGGGGAGAAAGAGTTAAAAAAAAACCGTGTTGTTTTGTGGGGTGTGTGTGTGTCGTGTTTTGTGTGTGGGTGCGGTGTGTGTGGTGTTGTGTGTTCATGACCAGACATTAAGTATTGGTGAAAAAAAATGACAAAACACTATATTACTCTCCTATCTCTCTATATCTCTATATCTCTCTGCTCTCTTCTCTATCTCTCTCAAGACACTCAAATTCACAACGCGTCTCGTAGAGGAGGAGGAGAGTCGAGAGAGATAACGAGAGAAGAGAAAGAGACAGAAAAGACAGACAGAAACAAGACAATCTAAGATAAATTAGTAAATGCAGAAAGATATAGATTAATAACATAGTTGCGTTTCTCTCTCTCTCTTATCTCTCTCTCCTTCTCTCTCTCTCCATATAACAATTCAAGGCTAATTATTTACGATATTAATGAAAAGTAAATCTTCATCCCTTTCTCTTTCTCTCCTCTTCTCTTCTCTCCTCTTACTGCTTCCTCACTCTTGTTGTAGTCTATCAAAATATCCCTCATAATCCTCAGCATCCTCACTCTCCTAACTGACCCCCTCCTCTTTTTGTAATATCTAAGAGAGTGACCACGACCCTGGTGTGTGTGTGTGTGGTATGGTGGGATGTGTGTGGTGTGTGTTGTGCGTGCGGGTGTGTAAGACCAGCAGCATTATTCATGAACTCAACTTGGTCGGTTTATATTATATAAGAATGAGCCCTCTCTATCTTTCTCTTCCCTCTCTTCTCTCTCCTATCCCTCCCACAAGCCGCTTGAAGCCCGCCCCATCCCCTCCCCCCACGGGCCCCTGACGCAAGGGAGAGAGGAGAGTAGAGAGAGAGAAGAGAGAAGAGGAGAGAGAGAGAGAGATGGGAGGAGACCGAGAGAGAGCGGAGAGAGAGAGAGAGAATAAGAAAAAAAGAGGTATTTTTAGTTGACGTAGTAAAATCCTTGCGATTGGTAGGAGGACGGACGGAGGCAGGAGGAGGAGGGAGGAGGAGGAAGCAGGAAGGGAAAGTAGAAGGACGAGAGATAAAATAAATAAAACAGAAGTGATGATAAAGAAGAAAAAAGGAAGAAGAAGAAGAAGAAGAAGAAAATCTAATCTCATAACGGAAGTGCAAAAGATAAAAATAAAAATAATAAAACTAGTTCTCATAAAAAAAAGGAAAAATGGGCAAAGACAATGGAAGGAAGAAAGGAAGGAATAATAATAAAATATAACAATACAAAATAATAATAACAAAATAATAAAAGAAGAAGAAAAAATGGAATAAAAAATAAAAAATAATTAGTTTAAAGAAAGCGGGAATGAGGAAAAAAGGAGAGAGAGAGAGAGAGGAGAGAAGAGAGATGCGGAAAGGAGAGAGGAGAGAGAGCGAGGAAAAGAGAAGTCATGCCATAGAAATAGACCAACATTATGGCTGGAAAAATACACAATACAAACAAAC
>JAPQNM010000015.1:3458327-3460827 GCA_029783475.1 Metacarcinus magister
GTTTATTATTTATTCTTTTATTCATTTCATGCTATTATAAAACCGGTCAAGAGTAATAAAACATAAAAAAATAATAATAAGAAAGAGTAATTAAAGTAAATGAGGTTCAATTAGTGTTACAGGTGTGTGGTAATACAGATTCAGGTAAAAGTTATATAGTTTACCTTTAATTAACTATCTATCCTGCTACTGTTTATACTCTTATCTAAATAATCTAAAATCCTTTATATATACTCCTCTTTTAAATGTGTTCAAGTGTTAGGAAGGTGGTAATACAGATAAATAAAGAGTTGTATAGTTTAAATACAGATAAATAAAGAGTTGTATAGTTTAAATACAGATAAATAAAGAGTTGTATAGTTTAGCAGTAGTAGTTAACATTCCCCCACGCCACTGTTAATACTCTTATCTAAGTAATCTAAACTCCTTATCTTTCTTAATCTACTGTCACCTCTTTTCAATATTATAGTGATGAATAAGGAATTAAAGGGAGAATGAAGCTAATTACCTACACACTTTATACCCTATCATTAGTTATGTTATTAGGTTATGTTGAACTAGGATATATAATTAGGTTAGTTTAGGTTAGGTTATGTGTAAGTGGTATTAATAATGAACATGGATTAAGTAAATACAGATACAAGACCAGATTAGACGTTTTACACACACACACACACACACACACACACACACACACAACACACACACACACACACACACACATACTTACACACACACACACACACACACACACACTACTATCACAAACAAACACACACACACACATACTTACACACACACACACACACACAACACACACATACACACACTACTATCACAAACAAACACACACACACACACACATACACACATACTATAATCACAAACAAAAGAAACATTATCTCTCACCCCCCCACCCATACTAAACCACAAACAAACACACACACACACACACACACACACACACACACACACACAAACACACACACACACCACACCACACCACACACACACACACACACACATAATAAAATAATTCACACACACCAATGTAACACAAATTAACAATCCCACCACAACTAATAGCCCTAATTACCCCTACAACCATTAATTACTCTATACGGGGGCGCCGCACCCCTCACCCCCCCTTACCCCCACTTTACGTAACAGCTGTCAAACAATACACCACAAATTAACAACCACACCACAACTAATAGCCCTAATTACTCAAAGCAACCATTAATCACTCCATAAGGGGGGCACCGCACCCTTAAATCCCCCCTCTTTACCTCCCCCCTTTCAAATGTCAAAAATAACCACAACAATGCAATAGAACTTCCCCTTTAAACAACGTATTTCTCACATTACACTTATTACACGTGTTTAACCTTACCTTTACGTGCCGGAGTGGGCGTGCAGTACGTATGGGCGTGCACGTGGGCAGAGTGGGTGCAGGAGGGACACACCCACGTAAATAATGGTTAAAATGCCCCGCCGGCCGCCTCCTTCCTGGGTTTGTTTACTACTAACAGGTGTTCAAAGCCGCCCAGGATGTACACTTTGACGATTCTTGTTTAAGGTTGTATTGGTGTTATGGTAGGTTGTATTAATTGGTTTTATATATCTTAAGTGTGTAAATTGATGCTATGGTGTATTGGGGAGGTTTCAGTTTCATTTGTTCATTTTTAGGGGAGACGGGTTCAGTCTTTGTTTGGGTTGCGCACTTTTACCATTCCTATTAAGGGTTGTGATGCTTATATAATGTTTGTATTAAGGCTATTTAGTCTATTTACACCCTAGCAGGAGGTGGCTCTTTGTTTTAAGGTAGATCGCTGGTGGTGGGTGAAGGCGAGTCCTGGTAGCGGGAGGGTAGACTTTCAACTCGTTACAGAATTGATAGCAGAGCGTAATTTTCACATCCTCTTGGGTTTAATAATTGATAACTCCTGCTTGGGTCCAGTAGAGGGTTAAGTTAGGTTAGGTTAGGTTAGGTTAGGTCCAGTAAAGGGTTAGGAATGGAGCCTTTTGTATAAGTGCACCCGGGGAAGGACACATTTTCTTTGAGCTCAATGGAGATGGAGGAAAATAATGAAGATGCTATTACTCCATCTGATATTGTGAGTGATGTTTTCAATGCCAGCAGACAGTTGGTAGTGGCTGTGTCTAAACTAAGGTAAGAAATGGCCCATAGTAAGCAGCCCCGGGGATGGTGTTTAGTAGGCAGGCCCCTTCCCTTCTTAGTGAGCCTTAAAATAGTCATGTTTTCTATGACTCTCTCTCTCTCTCTCTCTCTCTCTCTCTCTCTCTCTCTCTCTCTCTCTCTCTCTCTCTCTCTCTCTCATATAGACCCTTTATTCCTTTTTTTTACCTATCTATACCTATCTATACCTTTCTCCTCACTTGTATTGAAGAACGAGTATTAGTTAGGTTAGGTTAGGTTGTTAGTACGGATATTAATTAGTTAGATAGATTGATTGATTGATTAATTGTTTTATTTGGA
>JAPQNM010000015.1:3473327-3490827 GCA_029783475.1 Metacarcinus magister
TCTCTCACCCAAACAAGTATCTAAGTATGTCATTGAGGGAGAAATGAGCCTCCAGTGTTAATTAAAGGGATACTTATCTATATTTATTAATAAGTTTGTTTTATATTTATTTTCTTAAGTGTAATATAATTTTAAAGGTGATTGACCTCATAAATTCACACAAACACACACACACGCATACATATACTAATTCAAGAGGAAATAGAACGGTTTAACTAATAAAAACTTAAACTATATAGCAAGAAATATATAATGACGTAATGATAATAATTATATATTAAACACAAAATACGTCCTCTTCTCTTTGACCTTATCTTTCATCTATCTACAATATATTTTTTGTTTACTAATTATCCATCATGATTTGCACTTTTATCTTTCATCTTCTTCCACTATTTGAAGAACATGAAAATTGTTGCGTTAGTCCATGTTGAGTAGTAGTAGTAGTAGTAGTAAAAAAAGTGAATGAATAACAAAAACAGTAGTAGTAGTAGTAGTAATAATAATAGTAGAAAAAGGAGGTAGTAGTAGTAATAATAGTAGAAAAACAGATAGTAGTAGTAGTAGTAATAGTAGTGGTGGGCCCCCTCCTCCCCCACAGGACAGGACCCCTTCTCTCCCCTTTACCTTGAGTTTCCAGTACGTACACGCAACACAAACTCTATCACTAATACAGTCAATCCTTATATGTTCAGCGATGCCTAATATACTTATATATCGTAAATAAATAGCATGATAGGCCTAGGGTGTTATATAAAGTGAAGGTGTAATGATTCTCTTCCTCACCTTGCTTCAAAGTTACCTCCACAACACTGTTTAGATACACACCACTGGCAACTGTAAGAGAGTTGCTACACCGACCATTATAACACAGATATTCCTGCACTTAATATACACTTAATTAATGCTTGATAGGTAGTATAGGATGGTGTAATAGGTAGTATATGACAAGGTACTAGTAGAAGGGTGAGGGAGGACGGGAGGCAAGGGAGAGATGATATGCTATACGTGATCAAGGAATAAGATATCACAGGTAGTCGGGCAACAGCTGAGATCTCAAGACACACCACACCAGACATAGCACGACCTCCCAGCCACACTCTGCTGCTTATCAAAGGGCAGGCACGAGTGTTTAGCAGCAATAACCAGCAGGAGGGCAGTGCGGGAAGACGTGTAGGGAAGGCAGGGCACTGACGGCACGGCGACAGTCTACACGAGTGCACGTCTTAACTGAATGGCAGGCTGGACAGGGCACTGCAGGAAACACTCTGCTCTCAACTGTCACCTTGGCCTCCCCGATCACAGGCTTGCTAGGAGGGACACAGATACCTGGAGGAGAGGAAGAGGCTGGTGTTAGGGTGTGTGTGTGTGTAGGTGTGTGTGATGACGGCATTGTCGGGTGAACACTTTACTTTCCTGGCTGATCATACCGCCTTACTCAGCGCCGCACGAAGTATGAGCTCTGGGGTGAGGGAGAAGGTGTGTGGGCAGTGTGGTGTGCGGGACGATCAGCTGCGGCAGTGTAGCATGTGTAAGATGGTCTGGTACTGTGATAAAGACCATCAGGAGAAAGACTGGAACCAACACAGGCTGGTGTGTGGCTCTAAGAACACAGGTGGCAGGGGGGGCGCGGTACCCAAGAACAGGAACGGGAAAAAACAAAAGAAAAAGACGAAAGAGACTAATTTCAACCTGGATCAAGGTGTGCTGGACGAGATGGCAGGCAATCAGGCAGCTGCCCTCACTCTTAACGACATGCAATTTCAGGGTATTGGTGGGCAAGGGAGAGGAAGAAGGAAAACCAGCATGCCTGACTTCAGCACACCTATAGACTCCAGCCTCAACCACCCCCTAGAAACCTCCTCCCAGGTGTATAGGGCTAAGACGCCACCCCTGTACCACGTCCAGGACTCGGGGGATTCACAGTCCCTAGAGGAAGGAGGCTTTAGTCAAGAGTGGTTCAACAAAGTCCTAGAGGGTGTCATCAATGACCTCAATACCTATGGCGTGTGTACTGTGGACGATTTTCTTGGTGAGTACTATGTTGTGTGTGTGTGTGTGTGTGTGTGTGTGGTGAGGTTGTGATCAGTGTTGTAGCATTCCTCTGCCTGTGTCCTTTTTAGTGTGTGTTTATCTCGCTTACCATCTAAAGAATTATTGTTTTGTGTTGTGTTGTTTATGTAGTGGAAGTGTATGGTTAGTGGTGATGTGACACTATTATTATAGCAGCTTGGTGCCGTCCCTTGTGTGGTGAATACATAGGTTTGCTTTGCTTATCGAGGAGTGTTGTTGTGTGTGTTTCATGTGTTAGGGAATAATTGTCACTTAACAAATCTTGGTTGGAAACGTAGATTGATGATAGTTGTAGATGTGTGTCGCCTGCCTCTTGTTTCTCCTGGTTATTACATAGTTAGGTTAGGTAGCTGTCCGAGTAAGTTTTTTTTTTTTTGTGCTGTCATAATATTTGACTTTGAGCTTTGTTTAGGTATTACATATAGAAAAGTGCATTAACAACTGTCACACACCCAAGAAAAAAAATATATAGAGAGGATACAGTAACCTAACTATTGTGTAGGTAGCATAGAACAAAAAATAGTTGAATTACGTACTATTCATGCAAGTGGATGACTCGTAGAATAGAGAAAATAGTGAAAGCCTTGTGTGTATATGTGTGTGGGTACTGAGACCAGCTGTGGCCTTCAAAGGTGTTTATTATCCTACAACATGTGCACTTCTCCCAAGTTTATTTTCCTTGACTGTGCATCTGGCGTATATTGAACCTCGTTGCCCTTCCTCTCTCCCTCCTTCTCTACGCAGTATTATAGTGTTGTCACGGCGTCTCATGAGCTGTGTTGGAGGAATATCATGCAAGGGTAAAATTAGTCGATGATCTCATGGCAAGGATATTTGATGGAGATGAGAATGCAGTGAAGATAAGATGGCTGGGATAACTTAACACTTCCTTTATAATTCTTACATTTGTATTGTTTTGATGGTGGACACTTTTATATATGTTTTTTTTTTCTTATGGGTGTGTTCTATAATGTTATGAAAAGTGTTTGTGAATTGTTTTGCCTTGAAGGAAATTGTGTTTAGAGAGAGAGGGGAAAGAAAATGTTGATGTCTCATGCTTTTCTGATCAAATATTCTGTATATATTTCCATAGTTTAGTTAGTTGCAAGGTAATAATGATGGATATAATGTAGAATCCTAGTGGTTTTTATTTTTATTTATTTATTTATTTATTATATATTATTTTTGTCTAAATTGAGTATAGGTGTGAAGAACATTCTATTAGGTTTTATTCTACTCTTAATCCCTTCAAGATCAAACACTAAGGAAGTATTCATGTTGAATTATAAACAAGAGTCACTTCATTTCACACCATCAATATTAACTATGAAAAAAAAATTATAGTAATGGCCTCAACCCGTTTAATAGAAGCTACATTGATTTTGATTTATGTACAAACGTAAAATATCAGTGTTTTTCCCAAGTTTTTGAAATGATATGGTATAATTTTATGAAGCAAGTCTAGTGTAGTGCAGATCAGTTCCTTCCTATTACCACCAACCTCTCCTAGTATTACTTTGAACGCTATAGTAATACAGTAATCGTCACATTATTCCTTATTGTTGCATTGGTATAGACGCACATGATCAACGGCAGTAGTTCGTGTACGTGTATAGTATAGGTTGACAAAATACCTTTATTAATATCCACAAGCGTAGAAAAATGCATGTTTCTGTACGACTATTTTTTAGGAGTCCTACAATTTTCTACCCAATCTTCGTGTCGCTTATATTCTCTCTTTTTTCCAAACTTGCTGTATGCCACGCTAAATTTTTTTCTTCTTCTAGTATTTTGTCGCCTGAAAGCCACACATGAAATTACGTTGTGTTGTGGATCAAGTTAGGTTAGGAAAGTGTTACTGATCGAGGCTCGGAAGAAAATAGTAATGTTTTTTTGGCATGTATAATCGTCAACGTGTATTTATATATTGCTCGTATAGTACAATAAGGAAATTTAGGTGACGAAGGAATCAATGACAATCAAATGGTTTATTTTTTATTTTATTATTATTTTATATATATCTTTTTATTTCATCCATTACATGACTAAGGTTTTAAAAGTTTTAGAGTACATAATTACATTTGGTAGAATTGATAAATGTTGAGAGTAATAGTCATAGAAGAGAATACCTAATGTTTTCTGCTTTATAATGTAGGTAAGCTGTACTTTTCAGCCATTAATTTATATATATGAAAGTTAGGATATATTAGGTGGTGGTGGTGTGGTGGTGGTGGTGGTGGTGGTGGTGGTGCATGAAGAGAAGGAAAGAATGGAAGAGAGAAAATTGGATGGGGAAATATTTAGGTCACATTTCAGGAAAATTTAGAGAGAGAGAGAGAGAGAGAGAGAGAGAGAGAGAGAGAGAGAGAGAGAGAGAGAGAGAGAGAGAGAGAGAGAGAGACAGAGAGAGACAGAGAGAGAGAGTGAGACAGAGAGAGACAGAGAGAGAGTGAGTTAGGATATATCTGTGTTGGAGGAAGAGGAAGAGGTGGAGGAAAGGGTGATCTTAGAGGAAGGGAGGAAGGGGTGAAATGTTGAGAGTGTAAACAGTGGTGGTGAGGGTAGGGTGGGCAGATGGCTCTCTCTCTGACGCGCGCGCACACACACACACACACACACATACACACACACACACACACACACACACACACACACACACACACACACACACACACACACACACACACACACACATGCCCTAAGACCCAAGCACGTATTCACGCAACTCTACTTTCACAACACACACACACACACACACACACACACACACACACACACACAGGTGGTCATCCCTCTTCACCTGTACCTACAACCACGAGTGTTTCTTTCCTCATAGCCTCAAGTGTGTGTGTGTGTGTGTGTGTGTGTGTGTGTGTGTGTGTGTGTGTGTGAGTGTGAGTGTGTTTGTGTGAGTGTGTTTGTGTGTGTGAGTGAAGGGAGCGGCAGTGGCTAGCTAGCTTGGGTACTTAGCAACACACACACACACACAGGCACACACACACGCACGCACGCGCGCGCCATAGGCTACTGACCCACGCAACTCAATCTGTGTTTATCGCGTCCTAACCTAACCCCATTCATTCTTGCTAGTCCTGAGAGAGAGAGAGAGAGAGAGGAGAGAGAGAGAGAGAGAGAGAGAGAGAGAGAGTCAGTTATGAATTCAGTTACTTGATGAGTTTTAATGGTTTTAAGATTACAACAAACTAACTAATTATCTCTGACGATCTCTCTCTCTCTCTCTCTCTCTCTCTCTCTCTCTCTCTCTCTCTCTCTCTCTCTCTCTCTCTCTCTCTCTCTCTCTCTCTCAAATAAGAAAAAAAAACATACAAATATACAGTCATGATACACGCTGCCCGCCCTCCACCCCCTGACCCACCCACCCTGCCTGCCCTTCATAGTAACCCCTCCCCCCTACCCCTTCCCACCTCCCCCTCTCCCGCAAGGTCACGTCAAGAACAGAGGGTTTTGGGCAGCTTGTCATAATAGTTTTTACCACACGGGAAGGATAGAGTAAGTAAGTAAATAAATAAGTTAGTTAGTTGTATTGACCTGACCGACAAGTTTATATACGTAATGCATGGTTATTATAGGATAGTTAAGAATATGTTGAAATGCGTGTAACGAAATACCGTAATATAATAATAATATATACTTTATTTTGTCTTTTGTGTAATACAGAAAAGAAAAAACTTGCTTCTTTCTAAGGGAACATACTTATAAAACTACAGGATAGACATGGAAAACTTAACACTTCGATCGAGAGACACACACACACACACACACACACACACACACTGACATCTGAAGGAAGGAATGTCTTGAAGTTTGTCTGGTTTTTGTTCAAGTTAAGTGTTCGTTGATTAGATTTTTCTTATTCTTTGTTGTGTTGTGTTGTGTGTCTGGTCTGGTCTGACTTTGATTATATATATTAGAAAGCTGTTTATATACTTGTATGATTGACTGTATGTAGATAAGAAAATAATAGTTAACTGTTCTCTATGAATAACTTACTTTTATTATTATTATTATTTTCTTTTCTCACCAGTTACTATTATTATTATTATTTTATTTTCCAACACCCGTTACTTTCATTATTATTTTATTTTCCTTCCCGCGCACCCAACCACCTTCAGGCATACGTAACCTAACATATTTTTTTTCCTTTTTCCTCCAGGTGCTGAGCGGGCGGACGTTATATTAAGTGAAGTACAATCCCTACATTCTCGCGGGGTGTTCGAAGCTGGTCAGGTAGTGTCTCGCCACGTCCAGGACCAAGCGATGGTTAAGATACGAGGCGACAAGATAACCTTTGTGACAGGCAATGAACCTCAGTGCTCTGCCATCGGAAAACTCGTCTCTGTTGTAGATTCTCTGGTCGCGAAGGCAAATAAACATCATGAAGCTGGGAAATTGGCACGGTACAATATTACGTGGAGAACAAGGGTGAGTGTGTGTGTGTGTGTGTGTGTGTGTGTGTGTGTGTGTGTGTGTTGAGCTTCATTGAGGTGTAGGTAGTATTTGTTGTACGCATTCTTGCATTTCCTTTGTCGATGTTCACCAGTTCACTAGTATTTAGGTTTGTATGTGTGTGTGTGTGTGTGTGTGTGTGTGTGTGTGTGTGTGTGTGTGTGTGTGTGCGTGTGTGTCAAGAGGCAGTAATACAGACTGGCTAGTGGCAACCAACCCTTGACTTTTGTGAATTTCGGTCATAATAATATGCTTTCTCTCTCTCTCTCTCTCTCTCTCTCTCTCTCTCTCTCTCTCTCTCTCTCTCTCTCTCTCTCTCTCTCTCTCTCTCTCTCTCATCTCACGTTTATATGTTTTTTCTTCCTTTACAGGCTATGGTTGCGTGTTATCCTGGCTGTGATACACATTACGTAAAACACGTTGACAATCCTAATGGTGACGGCAGATGCATCACCGCCATCTATTATCTCAACAAAAACTGGACGGAAGATGTGAGTGTATTGTTACGTTTATACTGTAGTTATGTAGTGTGTTGTAGCGTTTATACTGTATTTGTGTAGTGTCTTGTAGCGTTTATACTGTATTTATGTAGTGTGTTGTAACGTTTATACTTTAGTTATTATATTGTGTTGTAGCGTTTATACTGTAGTTAATATAGTTGTTATGTATGGTGGTAATGGTGGTTAAGGTTTAAGTTATAGTGATCTAGTGTAGTTATAACCGTGGAATAAAGTTGTTAGGTTATGTATGGTGGTTATAGTGATTTTAAAGTCGTTACAACTATGGAATTAAGTTGTTACAGTGTGTGTGTGATGTGTTTCAGCGACACAACCTGTACCTGTATCGCAAATTTGGACTCTGTAATATGGGTTATTTAATTAAGTTCAGTCTACCTACTCGAGTCAATGTTTCTAAGTTATATAAATTGTATTAATTCACGAACACTTGTCCTTCAAAGCCGTGTGTGTGTGTGTGTGTGTGTGTGTGTGTGTGTGTGTGTGTGTGTGTGAAATTGAACTATACTGCTTTCTAGGAAGTGTTTGGAGGTGAGTGTGTGTGTGTGTGTGTGTGTGTGTGTGTTGTCGGGTGAGGAAACGCTATTATTATGTGGCATGAGTAACCAAGGGAGAGAGAGAGTGTGAGATAAAAAAAAAGAAAATAATAATATAAATGTTGGAAGCGAGAGTAGGAAACTTTTATTCAACCCTTGACTTTAAATAGATGACATCATGCTATGCGATGTGCACTATCATTTCCTCCGTGTGTGTGTGTGTGTGTGTGTGTGTGTGTGTGTGTGTGTGTGTGTGTGTGTGTGTGTGTGGAGAGCAATCAATGTACACGTAATATACAACACGGGAGGAGGTAGAGAAGGGGAGGCTAAGGGTTGAGGTTTTAGTTGAATTTGGCGCCAGTTCCCCACTCCCTGTGCTTGAGTCCCTCGGTGTTATGCGTTGGACGGGGCCTCGCACTTTAGTCACGTACGCCATGCTAACTACCTCTCACCCTTATAACACACTCTTATTTAACCATACATCAGGGTTATAGGGGTTAAGAGTCCTTGGGTAGTGGTGGTGGTGGTGGTTTTGATTGTTAACTTAGGAATTATTATTTTTTCAGTTGCATAATGTATGTGATTGTTAGTTAGTCTTGGGGTCATTAGTATACCTTAATTACTGTAATGATGGGAATAGTAATGTTTAATTGAGAGAGAGAGAGAGAGAGAGATTATGAGTGTGTGTATGTTTGCTCTGTATGTTCAAGTCTAATAAAAAGTATACATAAAAGTGTACATACATAAAAAAGGTCATGTTAATAATTACTATAGGAGGAAAAAAAAGTAAATTTCCTCTCTTAGCCATGTGGAAAATCTAGGACAGGTTAATTAAAGGTAGTCAGGACGGCTGAACTACACTGGATAGGAGTTACAATTGGACAAAACACTGAAAATACATAATAGCGCTGAATTATATGTGAAATAGACCATTACAATTATATTACGGACTGAACCTCATTACAATAGATGGTTATAAATCCCACATCTACTATTATCATAATTATTATCACTGATCAGGACGGAGGTATATTGACAATCTACTATTACAATACTACTATCATTATTAGTATTCTTTCTTTGATTAGGATAAGAGGTGTATCTACTACTACTAGCATCATTATCATTATCATTCTTTCTTTGGATTACTACTACCATTATTATCATTATTCTTTTGTGTTCCCTAGGATGGAGGAGTGCTGCGGATCTACCCTGAAAACTATACAGATATAATAGCGGCCATCAACCCCTATTTTGACCGTATGTTGTTCTTCTGGTCAGACAGACGTAACCCCCACGAGGTGATGCCCGCTAAGATCACAAGGTATGTAATAATAATGATAATAATAATGATATATACTTTATTTAGGCTTTACTTTGGATTGGACTCTTACTTCTTTCTTAAGGAACATACTTATAAAACTACAGGATACAGTGCTAGTGTTATGTGGGGGTGGTGCCGTGATGGTGTGTGTGTGTGTGTGTGTGTGTGTTAGGTAAGATAGTAATAGTATTATCAGGCGTTACTGTGTGCTCTCTTCCTCAAGTAAGGATGACGCGCACACACACACACACACACACACACACACATGATAAGGTCGTGAGTGTTGTGTGTTGGTGGTCGTTCAGTCATCTCCTTTTATTGTTTTCATTTTATTGAACACTCATGGTGAGGCAACGGTATACAAAATGAACTGACTCACTTTACAATGATAATAATAATAATAATGATGATGAAGATGATGATAAGGAGGAGGAGGAGACTTTAATTAATCAAGTTTTTGCTCTTCTTAAATGACTTGATATTTCATTTATTTTATATATCCAATTAATTCATTAAATACAAAGGCGATAAATATAATTGTAATATGATTAATAAGTGTAAATGACCCTTGATGAGGCGGAGGAACAAAATAATAATAAAGTAAGTGCCAATGAGGTCAAACATTGCTACATTCTCACTTACTGCTGTGAAGAAAAAAAAAAAAGGCAAACATTGTATATTGGGAAAGGTAAAACTAGGAGTCAATCTTATCTACTCTTATCTTAAGCCACAGACTAGACTACCCAATCCCTACCTCCTCTCTAAGTCTCATCATTAATAACACCTTATTAGTGTTTAAATGATGAATTAACTAGTCAGGAATGTATACTATAATGAAAACTATTTGAAAGATGAAAGAAAGTGTAGAATAGTTGCAGAAAAGTGTGTTGCGTTTAGTGTGTTGCGGTTAGTGTGTTGCGCCAGATCCTTCATGTGTTACGTGTCCTCAGGTACGCCATCACAGTTTGGTACCTGGACCAGAAGGAGCGAGAGAACTACCTGGCCCGGGAGATGCTGAGAGCTACCTCCCGTACATGACTGAATGCCGAACCAGCCTGCCGCCGTCCCACCCACACCCACACAGCACCCACGCCCACACCCGCCCACGCCCATGGACACTCTCACCTCTGTTACTGACCTGAACCCACGCCAAGGAAGCCGCGAATTGTTGGACTTCCCTTCTATCTTGTTACTGGAATTGCATATCTCCTTTCCCTTGTGAGCTTAGAGAGTGTGTTAGGGTGAGGTTGGAGGAGACAGGTGTTGACGCTCCCCATTACAGGCACACTTACACCTGCTTCTATATTCTATTACATCCAGGTGAGCTCGTTAACCTGTGTGGATTTGTTACCTGGAGTTGTTTGAGGAGGATGAGAAGTGGATGTGATTGGTGAGGTTGTGTGGAGCAGGAAGGAGATTGGTGTTGGATTGGTGTTGTAATGAGTGGTGACCATGACAAAGGTGCCTCAAATACCATACAATCTTGGGGAGTGTGAGGAGGAGGAGGAGGAGGAAGTGAATTACAGTTTGTTTGTTAAGCTGTGTAACCTGACCTTTTTGAAACTTCATACTTGTACACCTAACGTATACTTTTTCACAGATAGCCAATGCACTTACAGTTTCAATACAATACAGTACTTGATTTTTAACTTGCTACTTTAATGGGCTGAGTCAAGAGTGTGTGTGTGTGATAGGATAACACGTATTACTCATGTATGGTGTGTGTTCCGTCGCTGTGGTGAGGTAGTGGTGGTGGTGGTGGTGGAGGGGAGAGTGTACATGTGGAGTGTAACCTGTATGTTCGGGTGACTCCCTCTACCACTCCCCTCCACCCTTCACCACCCTTACCTCCTCCTCCAGCAACAGCAGCAGCAGCAGCAGCACGAGTGTGACTTGTTACCAGAGTGAATGGTGATGCAAATGTACTTAGAGTGCCCACAATGCTGCTGTGTTGCTCATCTATATAACACATATTTATTACACACGCCACTGGTTTGCTAATGCCTTGTACAGGAGACGAGACGGTTGTGATATATTTATTAGAAATGTTACGGTGAATTTGGTACGGACAGGAAGGTACTTGAATTCATGACCAAAGATGGATTTATATGAAATTAGTGTAGTGTGTGGCGCCACAGACCTCAGGCGGCGGCGTGGCAACAGAACAGGAAGTGTACCATTAATATTAACACTACCATTAGCCTGTGTCTGTCTGTGTGCTTCCTCCTGTGTGCTACGGACCATTCTTTGGGGCCGAGGTGAGGTGAGGTGAGGGAGGCTGTGACCTGTGCTGCTGTGACCCTCCGCGACCTGCTGTTCTGTACCTTTATGCTGCTATTCACCATCACACAAGTTGATACACATAACCAGGAGGGAGTGTTTTGATTTTTTTCCTTCACTTTCCTCTATCCAATGCGTTTCAGCTTTACTACTACACTTTACTGCGTCTCGTTGACTCGGCCGGTGCGTTCCGTGTCGGGTAAATGATTGTGTTTTGGTTTGTATGGATTCTCATCGCCTCGGAGTATTGTACGTTCCGAGGAAGTGTTGTACATTTCCACTCTTTATGTGTTGCAACTGATTTCATCCAGATAACCTGAGCCATGTATTGAGTGTAGGTAGTGTTGCTTGGTACACTCTACTAAATAAAGGAAGAACGATAACTAAAATGTGATTATTTAGTGTGCATCAGGATAAAGTTAGTGTGACATTGGTGCTACAGTGTACAGGTGTTCTTGTTCTGCCCCCCCCCTCGTGGGCGGCACACACACACATACACACACACACACACGCACACGCACACACACACACACACACACACTCGTATTACAATCATTACGTTGAGGCAAGAACTGTATTGCTCCTCAGTAGTGTTGTGTTGTGTTGTGTTGTGTTGCTGGTGTGTGTGTGTGTGTGTGTGTGTAGGATGGAAGTGCTGGGTGAAGGAAGGTGTACATACATAACCCAGTATATTTTAGGTAACTTGTATGTCAATTGAATTAATGAAAAAACTGACTGAGGACAGATCAAACTCTATACCATATAAATAAAACATTGCAATGACTAAACTTTTAATGCATCCTGTTTTGTATAGATGGAGAGGGAAAGAGGATAGATGCTGCTGATATGTCGGGTCAAGTTCGGTGATTAATTAATGAAGTGGCACTCATTGGAGGTCATTAAGGGGGGCTGGGTGGCTGTGTGGTGCAGTGGTTGCCTCGTGACCTAAGGCTGGGAGGAAACAAGCGATTCTGTGTCCGCCACATTGAAGCGTGTTTAAGTGTCTGTGTCCTGACTGAGCCACACCACAAAGTCGCCCGTGTGTATGGACAGAGCCACACCACTGAGCCACACACCACACAGCCTTTTGTAATCCTTAGTTTGTAATGTGACGAAGAGAAAAATGTGACTTGTTGCTTCACTGACGTTTGGTATGAGAGTGTGAGGCAGTGTGTCGTGTGTGAGTGAAGCCACGTGTGCACCTAGCTTAGCCACAGTCACTCGTGTGCGCGGGTTCTCCACACAAAGCTACATCAGCGACAGTCCACCACAGTCCACAGCCACAGATGATGATGAAGAATTTAAAGGTGTTGGTAGGTGGTATTTGTAATATTTTTGTCTTTCACTTTCGAATATTCATGAATTAAATATTTCAATAACTTGGGGTGAATTCTTACAATTATGGTTCCATCACCCTGCCTGATGAAGATGTATAAATATTCCTTGGTAAGTTTTAATGTGTTAGAAGTTGTTAGTTGTTGTTAGAAGTTTGTTGTTTTTTTCCCTCACCGCTGGGAGTGTAATGATAGAATAACACTTAACTGGGAGCTTGTGGAATATAACTTCTTAATAAATAGCATAAGTTTGATGTGAGATGAACTTATTACAAGGTTGATGACCCAGGATGTTTGGACCAAAAAGTAGTGTGAAAAGTAATATTGTAGTATACTTTACAGCAGCAGTAGTAGTAGTATAGTAATAGTAGTAATATGAATAGTGATATACTCATGCAATATACAATAGTAGTATTATAGTAGTAGTAGTAGTTTACCATTGCATCATATAAACTTATGGACACAAAAGAAAATGAAACTATTGCAGGAGTGTCTTTGCAATTCTAGTTTATTTGTTGCAAGTTAGTTATATTATTTAAAGTATTAGTTATCTTCCCAGCCATTAACATTGTGTCCGCCCCCTTGGCCTCCTCCACCCCTTGGCCTTCTCTAACCTGTATTATCCCTTTCAGAAACAACCCGAGAAGCTGGATCACCTATGTAACGCGCCACAGTGCCACATAGCTGGAGTTGACATTGGTGGACTATGGTAGTAATAGGCCTTGATTCAGTCTCACGAAACAGTCGCTGATTTAACACAAACTCATTCCAGCAATACCTCATGATACTACGAAGGCATTTATCACCAAAGACATTAATTTGCTTCTTCTTTTTCAGTGTTGACATCTCACAGCAAGACAGACAGAGAGGAATCACCAGCGACTTGAATACCTGAATCTTTCTCCGTCTGTACAGATAATGACAACGCTAGGTAGTCGTCCTGAGCAAGTCCATAACACAATTAGGAAGAAAGTGAACTAATTAAACTAAGTGAGGAGGAATAGTAATTGATGGGGTGTTCAGTAATTAATCTAACTTGATTACACCTTGACTCTCTCTCCCCACAGGTATCTTATTGAGGTTAATGTATGTATATGTATGTAGTAAGTAATGGAGGATTGATTCTAAGACTTCTGATCACTAATGGAGATATGTAACTATTGACCTTATCAAAATAGAGATAATGATTGATAATGATAATAGCAATATAGGGGAAATTGAACTTATTAACCTTCTCAGAATAATAATGATAATAATAGTAACATGATGATGAAAATGATAATGATAATAATCTACCTATCTATCTGTCAATATATCTATCCATTTGTATATCTATCTATCCATCTATTTGTATATCTATCTACCTATCTATCGATCTATCTATCTATCTATTGGTTTAACTTGGCGAGGATTTAGCTTGGTTTAGTTTCATTTGGTTTGGTTTGGTTTGGTTTAACTTGGCGGTAACGTCTGAATACAAAGGAACAAAGGAAGAACGTTATATATTAGTGTGTTTGTGTGTCTAAGTGTATTCATTTAAGTGATTTATGGGAACTCTTAATGAAGTGTGTGTGTGTGTGTGTCTCTCTCTCTCTCTCTCTCTCTCTCTCTCTCTCTCTCTCTCTCTCTCTCTCTCTCTCTCTCTCTCTCTCTCTCTCTCTCTCTCTCTCTCTCTCTCTCTCTCTCTCGTACAAACAGACACATTAATATAATCTTCAAACACATTGCTGTCAACACATTAAATGAGGAACGAAAACAAATGGTGATGTGATAATATTGTTTGTTTGTGTTATTGATGTTATTGTTCATCTCTCTCTCTCTCTCTCTCTCTCTCTCTCTCTCTCTCTCTCTCTCTCTCTCTCTCTCTCTCTCTCTCTCTCTCTCTCGTAATAATAATAGGCTATTGTGGTGTATAGTTCCCATAATAGTTAATCTTGCCTTGTTAATTAATATCTACGTATGATATGCAATTAATAATGGAGTTAATTTGAGTATAATATAATGTGACAGGCTTTAGTTAATGCTTTTGTAATAATATTAATGAATTAAAATGATCTGCCTTAATGGCGCCAACATTCATAATGGTAACGAGAAAAAAAAAAACCGCATTCACTCATTAAAACCTATTATATGACAACATTATTTACTTATTCTACAAAAAAAATATGATACATGAAATAAACCAATTAAAAAAAAAATATATATATGTAACGTCTATAATAATTTACACCATAATTATAGAAAACTGATTACCCAACTTATATAAAACCAAAAAACAAGTAACACATAATTATTCTCTATATAATAATACATTTTCTTTAATAAATTACGGGTTATTAACTATTTATCCATAATTTTCGTGCGCTAAATGAACGTTTTGAGCGGGAGAAGGAGCGAGGAAGGAGGAGGGAGGGCGGCAGAATCATGGCAGACGTGAAGGCAGACAGTGCGACGAACGATTCTAAAACAGTTTCATTAATTTTAACGTTATAACAAACACCAACGCACACAGAATCACATAACATTAAGTAAGTACATCTTTTACATTTTCCATTAAATAAACAAAGTGATAAAAGTGTTAATAAAGCAGATAATTGAATGAATATAAGGCAAAGGGAGCAACGTGGTTTCCTTATATTATTCAATGTTTTACCTACTGCCATCATTATCTGCAATTATCTTAGTCATCCTCTTTACCTACATCATTAAGGAAGGTACCAGTGTGAGCGGAATCCTATTGTGGTAATGATGATGGGGTGATAATGGGTGGTAATGGTATGTAGGTGGAGTAATGGAGGATAATTATAAACTTTCTTGATTTGGGTCTAGGTGGAGCGGCGGCCATGACGGTTTGAAAATTTGAATCTTGAGCTCCGACTTGTTAATATATTTTTCTTTTTTTTGATTTATTTGTTGTTATTGTTATTTTTATTGTTATTATTATTACTATTATTATTATTATGACTATTATTACTATTATTACTACTATTATTATTACTATTACTGTTACTATTATTATTACTAGGTGAAGCAGCGGCCGTGACGGTTTGAAAATTTGAATCTTGAACGCCGACTTATTAATATTTTTTATTTATTTGTTATTATTGTTATTTTTATTGTTATTATTATTACTATTATTATTATTATGACTATTATTACTACTATTATTATTATTATTGTTATTACTTATGACTTATTACTATTATTATTACTATTATTATTATTGATACTATTATTACTACTATTATTATTACTATTATTACTATTATTATTACTACTATTATTATTACTTATGACTTATTACTATTATTATTATTATTGATATTTCCAGGTTTGTCTATGTTGATTTGTTTGTTTGTTTAATGGAATTGATATGATTTTACACCTCAATGGATATGCAGCGTGTGTGATTCTCTCTCTCTCTCTCTCTCTCTCTCTCTCTCTCTCTCTCTCTCTCTCTCTCTCTCTCTCTCTCTCTCTCTCTCTCTCTCTCTCATACACACGGCTTTTATTTAATAAGTAACTGATAATAATGTGTTTACTTGTTTGAACTTGTCATGATTGCATTCACGGTGTGTGCGTGTGTGTGTGTGTGCGTGTGTGCGTGTGTGCGTGTGTGTGCGTGCGTGAATATGTGTCTGTGTGTGATATAATTAGGAAAATACAAACCTATAATCAATTTAAAAGTAATGAATTGAATAGAAATGATTTGAATTGAAAATAAAAAGAAATTCTCCTTTTGATATCGTTCACGTGCGTTCTATAAGGATAACATTTTGACACGCGCACTTTTTTGATTTATAACAAAATATTAACATTATTAAAATTGTATTATAGTGTGAAGAATAACATCATATAGAGTTTGTTTTTTTAATTACAGACAATAAACTAAACTAAATAAATAATATACTTAGGTAATAGTTAGTGCATAGTGGTAGAGTAGTAACCAAATACCCACCTACCAATTAATTAAACAACTACACTTAACTAGGCTTCAACTACCACCCGGATGTGAACCAATGAACTAGAACTACTTGAGTAAATGAAACAGTGTACTAATAATTCTTCATTCTTCCACAAACTTCCCTACAAGATGTGCAGCTTGGGTAGTGCGAGGCGAGGCGAGGCGAGGCGAGGCGAGGCGAGGCGGGCGAGGCGAGGCGAGGCGAGGCGAGGCGAGGCGGGGCGGAGTTCAAGGTCACGCTGCTGCTGCCCCGCTCTCTCTACACTACTGAAGGAGGAAGTGAGTACACGAGTTGGATGTGTGTTTGTATAGTTATTAGTGTATATTGTGTGTGTATTTTATATTGGTGAGTACTGTGTATGTGTATATGTGTGTGCGTTATTCATGTGTACTTATCATAGGGGAGTGTGGGTCTCTAGCAAGTGGTTAGAGGGCTTACTGTAGACTTTCTGGGGATGTTTGTTTCCTTGGGTAGGCTTACTCACTCCCCCTCTGTGCTTTGCCTCCACCCCGCCCACCCCCAGGCTACCCCAGTGTATTTTTGTAGCCTGGGGGTCGTGTCCTGGGGTTCCGAGGGTGGTGTAGCTGTACCCCACGGTTGATTTTTATTTATTTATTTATTTATTTTTATTTTTTTTTATTTATTTATTTCTTTTGAGGGTGTGTTGGGGGGGGGAATTTTTTTTCTTTTTTTTTCTCAAGTGTGTGGTTAAGGTAGCGTCCACTTTCGATGACCACCTTACCAGCGCCCACGCACACGCACACGCACTAGCCTGTCATGTTCATTGGTGATTCACTCCACTCTCTTTCTTTTTCCTCCGCAATTATCTTTTTCCTCCCTCTCTTGTCCTCTCTTTCCTTCTCTTCCTTCCCTTTCCTCTGCAATTCCTCCTTTTCCTCTCTCTCTTTTCCTCTCTTTCCTTCTCTTCCTTCCCTTTCCTCTGCAATTCCTCCTTTTCCTCTCTCTCTTTTTTCCTCCCTTTCCTTCCCTTTCCTCCTCTCATTAT
>JAPQNM010000015.1:3495827-3510827 GCA_029783475.1 Metacarcinus magister
CATTTCTTCCATTTGTCAATTAGATAACTGGGAGAAGAGAGAGATAGATAGATAGATAGATAGAGAGAGAGAGAGAGAGAGAGAGAGAGAGAGAGAGAGAGAGAGAGAGAGAGAGAGAGAGAGAGAGAGAGAGAGAGAGAGAGAGAGAGAGAGAGAGAGAGAGAGAGAGAACAAATGGTCACCGTTATTGAGAATTAATGTCAGGTTTAAATAATGGAGAAAAGAGGCTTGAAGCGATTACAGAAAGCGATAACACACAGAGAGAGAGAGAGAGAGAGAGAGAGAGAGAGAGAGAGAGAGAGAGAGAGAGAGAGAGAGAGAGAGAGAGAGAGAGAGAGAGAGAGAGAGAGAGAGACAGACAGACAGACAGACAGACAGACAGACAGACAGACAGACAGACAGACAGACAGACAGACAGACAGACAGACAGACAGACAGACAGACAGACAGAGCGAGAGCTCAACTCCAAGCTAGGTGAAAACATTTTTTCCTTACAAGCTCCCTACTGCCATTTTTCAACTCCAATCTCTTCTTGAAGAGTAATGTGTTTGGAACCTGACTACCTCTATATTCTGGTCACCTAAGGTTTGGCGCGTGTCATAAACTAACATAGTAATCCAACATGAAAGCCTGGCTCAAGGTTGTTGGTGTTGAAGTGTTGAACAAGCAGGACGCTCCAACGCCTACCAAGCTCACTGTGTCGTACAAGGGCTGGTGGCACTCGCCGATACTACACGTACCATTGGCTACGGCGCCATTGCGTGACACCATCCAAGCAACGCCCAAGGATGGGAAGATCACGCTGAGCCAGCAGTTCCATGAAGCAACGGCGCCGATGTTTCGTGTGAAAGGTGGGAACAGTAAGCTTGTGCTGCGGCTGTACGCGGGACACAGTCTGAGGACACGAGCCAAGGTGACGGTGGGGGACCTTGTGTCTGCCACTGCCCAAAGGCTGGTTAAGGTGCCCTTTAACCCATTCACCGTGATAATGCAAAAAGTTTCTTGTATCGCCTGTGATCTAATAATTTATGATTTTTCAATCTATACATTGAATAATATGCTTAGGATAGTAAATTTCTCCTGATTTATCCGATTTGAACAGTAGCATCAACACATCGTTTAGTCTTAAGTTACATAAGTTATACAGCATTGAAGTTGAATACAAAACGATTTCAAAGCCATGATACGAGGGAAGCGCGTTGCCAGACTTATGATACACCACCCACCTCACCACCCCCATAGCAGCTTGTTGTTTTGTTTACACACACACACACACACACACGCGCGCGCTCACCAAACGTGTGTGTGTGTGTGTGTGTGTGTGTGTGTGTGTGTGTGTGTGTGTGTGTGTGTGTGTGTGTGTGTGAGTGTATATAAACAAAAAGCAAAAGGACGAGAGAGAGAGAGAGAGCGAGTGAAAGAGAAAATGAGGAGGAAAGTCATGTTTTTATATAAATATTAAGTTTCATTTTACTGCGTAATTATTAGTCATAGAACAAATATTCATAATTTCAGTTTTACAGTTTAATTAGGTCTACCAGATGCTGCAATGATATTTCCAATATCTCTAATAGCTTTCGAGCAAATGAGGAGGAAATTCATGTTTTTATATAAATATTAAGTTTCATTTTACTGCGTAATTATTAGTCATAGAACAAATATTAATAATGACAGTTGTACAGTTTAATTAGGTGTATCAGATGCTGCAATGATATTTCCAATATCTGTAATAGCTTTCGAGGAAATGAGGAGAAAAGTTATGTTTATATAAAAATATTAAGTTTAATTTTACTGAGTAATTATTAGTCATACAACAAATATTCATAATGAGCGTTGTAAAGTTTAATTAGGTGTATCAGATGCTGTAATGATATTTCCAATATCTCTAATAGCTTTTGGGAAAAAGAGGAGGAAAGTCGTTTTTATATAAAAATTAAGTTTCATTTTACTGCGTAATTATTAGTCATAGAACAAATATTCAAAATGACAGTTGTACAGTTTAATTAGGTGTATCAGATGCTGCAATGATATTTATAATATTTTTAATAGCTTTCGGGAAAATGAGGAGGAAAGTCATGTTTTTAAATAAATATTAAGTTTCATTTTACTGCGTAATTATTAGTCATAGAACAAATATTCATAATATCAGTTGTACAGTTTAATTTGGTCTATCAGATGCTGCAATTATATTTCCAATATCTCTAATAGCTTTCAAGAAAATGACGAGGAAAGTCATGTTTTTATATAAAAATACGGTTTTATTTTATTGCGTAATTATTAGTCATAGAACAAATATTCATATCAGTTGTACAGTTGAATTAGTTGTATCAGATGATGCAATAATATTTCCAATATCTCTAATAGCTTTCGAGAAAACGAGGAAGAAAGTAATTTAAAAAAAAGTAAAATTCACTATTTATTAGTACCAGTGAAAATATTCATAATGACAATAGTAGATTTTAATTAGGTCTATCAGATGCTGCAATAATATTTCAAATATCTCTAATAGCTTTCGAGAAAATGAGGAGGAAAGTCATGTTTTTATATAAATATTAAGTTTCATTTTACTGCGTAATTATTAGTCATAGAACAAATATTCATAATGATAGTTGTACAGTTTAATTAGGTCTATCAGATACTGCAGTGATATTTCCAATATCTCTAATAGCTTTCGAGTAAATGAGGAGGAAATTCATGTTTTTATATAAATATTAAGTTTCATTTTACTGCGTAATTATTAGTCATAGAACAAATATTCATAATGATAGTTGTACAGTTTAATCAGGTCTATCAGATGCTGCAGTGATATTTCCAATATCTCTAATAGCTTTCGAGAAAATGAGGAGGAAAGTCATGTTTTTATATAAATATTAAGTTTCATTTTACTGCGTAATTATTAGTCATAGAACAAATATTCATAATGATAGTTGTACAGTTTAATTAGGTCTATCAGATGCTGCAGTGATATATCCAATATCTCTAATAGCTTTCGAGAAAATGAGGAGGAAAGTCATGTTTTTATATAAATATTAAGTTTCATTTTACTGCGTAATTATTAGTCATAGAACAAATATTTATAATGAGAGTTGTACAGTTTAAATAGGTCTATCAGATGCTGCAATGATATTTCCAATATCTCTAATAGGTTTCGAGAAAATGAGGAGTAAAGTCATGTTTTTAAATAAATATTAAGTTTCATTTTACTGCGTAATTATTAGTCATAGAACAAATATTCATAATATCAGTTTTACAGTTTAATTTGGTCTATCAGATGCTGCAATTATATTTCCAATATCTCTAATAGCTTTCGAGAAAATGACGAGGAAAGTCATGTTTTTATATAAAAATACGGTTTTAGTTTATTGCGTAATTGTTAGTCATAGAACAAATATTCATATCAGTTGTACAGTTGAATTAGTTGTATCAGATGATGCAATGATATTTCTAATATCTCTAATAGCTTTCGAGAAAACGAGGAAGAAAGTAATTTAAAAAAAAGTAAAATTCACTATTTATTAGTACTAGTGAAAATATTCATAATGACAGTAGTAGATTTTAATTAGGTCTATCAGATGCTGCAATAATATTTCCAATATCTCTAATAGCTTTCGAGAAAATGAGGAGGAAAGTCATGTTTTTATATAAAAATTAAGTTTAATTTTACTGCGTAATTATTAGTCATAGAACAGATATTCATTATGAGAGTTGTACAGTTTAATTAGGTGTATCAGATTCTGCAATGATATTTCCAATATCTCTAATAGCTTTCGAGAAAATGAGGAGGAAAGTCGTTTTTATATAAAAATTAAGTTTCATTTTACTGCGTAATTATTAGCCATAGAACAAATATTCCTAATGACAGTTGTACAGTTTAATTAGGTCTATCAGATGCTGCAATGATATTTCCAATATCTCTAATAGCTTTCGAGAAAATGAGGAGGAAAGTCATGTTTTTATATAAATATATAGTTTCATTTTACTGCGTAATTATTAGTCATAGAACAAATATTCATAATATAGTTGTACAGTTTAATTAGGTCTATCAGATGCTGCAGTGATATTTCCAATATCTCTAATAGCTTTCGAGAAAATGAGGAGGAAAGTCATGTTTTTATATAAATATTAAGTTTCATTTTACTGCGTAATTATTAGTCATAGAACAAATATTCATAATGATAGTTGTACAGTTTAATTAGGTCTATCAGATGCTGCAGTGATATTTCATATATCTCTAATAGCTTTCGAGAAAATGAGGAGGAAAGTCATGTTTTTATATAAATATTAAGTTTCATTTTACTGCGTAATTATTAGTCATAGAACAAATATTCATAATGATAGTTGTACAGTTTAATTAGGTCTATCAGATGCTGCAGTGATATTTCCAATATCTCTAATAGCTTTCGAGTAAATGAGGAGGAAAGTCATGTTTTTATATAAATATTAAGTCATTTTACTGCGTAATTATTAGTCATAGAACAAATATTCATAATGATAGTTGTACAGTTTAATCAGGTCTATCAGATGCTGCAGTGATATTTCCAATATCTCTAATAGCTTTCGAGAAAATGAGGAGGAAAGTCATGTTTTTATATAAATATTAAGTTTCATTTTACTGCGTAATTATTAGTCATAGAACAAATATTCATAATGATAGTTGTACAGTTTAATTAGGTCTATCAGATGCTGCAGTGATATTTCCAATATCTCTAATAGCTTTCGAGAAAATGAGGAGGAAAGTCATGTTTTTATATAAATATTAAGTTTCATTTTACTGCGTAATTATTAGTCATAGAACAAATATTTATAATGAGAGTTGTACAGTTTAATTAGGTCTATCAGATGCTGCAATGATATTTCCAATATCTCTAATAGCTTTCGAGAAAATGAGGAGTAAAGTCATGTTTTTAAATAAATATTAAGTTTCATTTTACTGCGTAATTATTAGTCATAGAACAAATATTCATAATATCAGTTGTACAGTTTAATTTGGTCTATCAGATGCTGCAATTATATTTCCAATATCTCTAATAGCTTTCGAGAAAATGACGAGGAAAGTCATGTTTTTATATAAAAATACGGTTTTAGTTTATTGCGTAATTGTTAGTCATAGAACAAATATTCATATCAGTTGTACAGTTGAATTAGTTGTATCAGATGATGCAATGATATTTCTAATATCTCTAATAGCTTTCGAGAAAACGAGGAAGAAAGTAATTTAAAAAAAAGTAAAATTCACTATTTATTAGTACTAGTGAAAAATATTCATAATGACAGTAGTAGATTTTAATTAGGTCTATCAGATGCTGCAATAATATTTCCAATATCTCTAATAGCTTTCGAGAAAATGAGGAGGAAAGTCATGTTTTTATATAAAATATTAAGTTTCATTTTACTGCGTAATTATTAGTCATAGAACAAATATTCATAATGAGAGTTGTACAGTTTAATTAGGTGTATCAGATGCTGCAATGATATTTCCAATATCTCTAATAGCTTTCGAGAAAATGAGGAGGAAAGTCATGTTTTTATATAAAAATTAAGTTTCATTTTACTGCGTAATTATTAGTCATAGAACAAATATTCATAATGACAGTTGTACAGTTTAATTAGGTCTATCAGATGCTGCAATGATATTTCCAATATCTCTAATAGCTTTCGAGAAAATGAGGAGGAAAGTCATGTTTTTATATAAATATTAAGTTTCATTTTACTGCGTAATTATTAGTCATAGAACAAATATTCATAATAATAGTTGTACAGTTTAATTAGGTCTATCTGATGCTGCAATGATATTTCCAATATCTCTAATAGCTTTCGAGAAAATGAGGAGGAAAGTCATGTTTTTATATAAATATTAAGTTTCATTTTACTGCGTAATTATTAGTCATAGAACAAATATTCATAATGATAGTTGTACAGTTTAATTAGGTCTATCAGATGCTGCAGTGATATTTCCAATATCTCTAATAGCTTTCGAGAAAATGAGGAGGAAAGTCATGTTTTTATATAAATATTAAGTTTCATTTTACTGCGTAATTATTAGTCATAGAACAAATATTCATAATGATAGTTGTACAGTTTAATCAGGTCTATCAGATGCTGCAGTGATATTTCCAATATCTCTAATAGCTTTCGAGAAAATGAGGAGGAAAGTCATGTTTTTATATAAATATTAAGTTTCATTTTACTGCGTAATTATTAGTCATAGAACAAATATTCATAATGATAGTTGTACAGTTTAATTAGGTCTATCAGATGCTGCAGTGATATTTCCAATATCTCTAATAGCTTTCGAGAAAATGAGGAGGAAAGTCATGTTTTTATATAAATATTAAGTTTCATTTTACTGCGTAATTATTAGTCATAGAACAAATATTCATAATGTCAGTTTGTACAGTTTAATTAGGTCTATCAGATGCTGCAATGATATTTCCAATATCTCTAATAGCTTTCGAGAAAATGAGGAGGAAAGTCATGTTTTTATATAAATATTAAGTTTCATTTTACTGCGTAATTATTAGTCATAGAACAAATATTCATAATGACAGTTGTACAGTTTAATTAGGTCTATCAGATGCTGCAATGATATTTCCAATATCTCTAATAGCTTTCGAGAAAATGAGGAGGAAAGTCATGTTTTATATAAAATATTAAGTTTAATTTTACTGCGTAATTATTAGTCATAGAACAAATATTCATAATGAGCGTTGTACAGTTTAATTAGGTGTATCAGATGCTGCAATGATATTTCCAATATCTCTAATAGCTTTCGAGAAAAGAGGAGGAAAGTCGTTTTTATATAAAAATTAAGTTTCATTTTACTGCGTAATTATTAGTCATAGAACAAATATTCATAATGACAGTTGTACAGTTTAATTAGGTGTATCAGATGCTGCAATGATATTTCCAATATCTCTAATAGCTTTCGGGAAAATGAGGAGGAAAGTCATGTTTTTATATAAATATTAAGTTTCATTTTACTGCGTAATTATTAGTCATAGAACAAATATTCATAATATCAGTTGTACAGTTTAATTTGGTCTATCAGATGCTGCAATTATATTTCCAATATCTCTAATAGCTTTCAAGAAAATGACGAGGAAAGTCATGTTTTTATATAAAAATACGGTTTTATTTTATTGCGTAATTATTAGTCATAGAACAAATATTCATATCAGTTGTACAGTTGAATTAGTTGTATCAGATGATGCAATAATATTTCCAATATCTCTAATAGCTTTCGAGAAAACGAGGAAGAAAGTAATTTTAAAAAAAGTAAAATTCACTATTTATTAGTACCAGTGAAAATATTCATAATGACAATAGTAGATTTTAATTAGGTCTATCAGATGCTGCAATAATATTTCAAATATCTCTAATAGCTTTCGAGAAAATGAGGAGGAAAGTCATGTTTTTATATAAATATTAAGTTTCATTTTACTGCGTAATTATTAGTCATAGAACAAATATTCATAATGATAGTTGTACAGTTTAATTAGGTCTATCAGATGCTGCAGTGATATTTCCAATATCTCTAATAGCTTTCGAGAAAATGAGGAGGAAAGTCATGTTTTTATATAAATATTAAGTTTCATTTTACTGCGTAATTATTAGTCATAGAACAAATATTCATAATGATAGTTGTACAGTTTAATCAGGTCTATCAGATGCTGCAGTGATATTTCCAATATCTCTAATAGCTTTCGAGAAAATGAGGAGGAAAGTCATGTTTTTATATAAATATTAAGTTTCATTTTACTGCGTAATTATTAGTCATAGAACAAATATTCATAATGATAGTTGTACAGTTTAATTAGGTCTATCAGATGCTGCAGTGATATTTCCAATATCTCTAATAGCTTTCGAGAAAATGAGGAGGAAAGTCATGTTTTTATATAAATATTAAGTTTCATTTTACTGCGTAATTATTAGTCATAGAACAAATATTTCATAATGAGAGTTGTACAGTTTAATTAGGTCTATCAGATGCTGCAATGATATTTCCAATATCTCTAATAGGTTTCGAGAAAATGAGGAGTAAAGTCATGTTTTTATATAAATATTAAGTTTCATTTTACTGCGTAATTATTAGTCATAGAACAAATATTCATAATATCAGTTTTACAGTTTAATTTGGTCTATCAGATGCTGCAATTATATTTCCAATATCTCTAATAGCTTTCGAGAAAATGACGAGGAAAGTCATGTTTTTATATAAAAATACGGTTTTAGTTTTATTGCGTAATTATTAGTCATAGAACAAATATTCATATCAGTTGTACAGTTGAATTAGTTGTATCAGATGATGCAATGATATTTCTAATATCTCTAATAGCTTTCGAGAAAACGAGGAAGAAAGTAATTTAAAAAAAAGTAAAATTCACTATTTATTAGTACTAGTGAAAATATTCATAATGACAGTAGTAGATTTTAATTAGGTCTATCAGATGCTGCAATAATATTTCCAATATCTCTAATAGCTTTCGAGAAAATGAGGAGGAAAGTCATGTTTTTATATAAAAATTAAGTTTCATTTTACTGCGTAATTATTAGTCATAGAACAGATATTCATTATGAGAGTTGTACAGTTTAATTAGGTGTATCAGATGCTGCAATGATATTTCCAATATCTCTAATAGCTTTCGAGAAAATGAGGAGGAAAGTCGTTTTTATATAAAAATTAAGTTTCATTTTACTGCGTAATTATTAGCCATAGAACAAATATTCCTAATGACAGTTGTACAGTTTAATTAGGTCTATCAGATGCTGCAATGATATTTCCAATATCTCTAATAGCTTTCGAGAAAATGAGGAGGAAAGTCATGTTTTTATATAAATATATAGTTTCATTTTACTGCGTAATTATTAGTCATAGAACAAATATTCATAATGATAGTTGTACAGTTTAATTAGGTCTATCAGATGCTGCAGTGATATTTCCAATATCTCTAATAGCTTTCGAGAAAATGAGGAGGAAAGTCATGTTTTTATATAAATATTAAGTTTCATTTTACTGCGTAATTATTAGTCATAGAACAAATATTCATAATGATAGTTGTACAGTTTAATCAGGTCTATCAGATGCTGCAGTGATATTTCCAATATCTCTAATAGCTTTCGAGAAAATGAGGAGGAAAGTCATGTTTTTATATAAATATTAAGTTTCATTTTACTGCGTAATTATTAGTCATAGAACAAATATTCATAATTTCAGTTTTACAGTTTAATTAGGTCTACCAGATGCTGCAATGATATTTCCAATATCTCTAATAGCTTTCGAGCAAATGAGGAGGAAATTCATGTTTTTATATAAATATTAAGTTTCATTTTACTGCGTAATTATTAGTCATAGAACAAATATTCATAATGACAGTTGTACAGTTTAATTAGGTGTATCAGATGCTGCAATGATATTTCCAATATCTCTAATAGCTTTCGAGAAAATGAGGAGAAAGTTATGTTTATATAAAAATATTAAGTTTAATTTTACTGAGTAATTATTAGTCATACAACAAATATTCATAATGAGCGTTGTACAGTTTAATTAGGTGTATCAGATGCTGTAATGATATTTCCAATATCTCTAATAGCTTTCGGGAAAATGAGGAGGAAAGTCATGTTTTTATATAAAAATTAAGTTTCATTTTACTGCGTAATTATTAGTCATAGAACAAATATTCATAATGACAGTTGTACAGTTTAATTAGGTGTATCAGATGCTGCAATGATATTTATAATATCTCTAATAGCTTTCGGGAAAATGAGGAGGAAAGTCATGTTTTTAAATAAATATTAAGTTTCATTTTACTGCGTAATTATTAGTCATAGAACAAATATTCATAATATCAGTTGTACAGTTTAATTTGGTCTATCAGATGCTGCAATTATATTTCCAATATCTCTAATAGCTTTCAAGAAAATGACGAGGAAAGTCATGTTTTTATATAAAAATACGGTTTTATTTTATTGCGTAATTATTAGTCATAGAACAAATATTCATATCAGTTGTACAGTTGAATTAGTTGTATCAGATGATGCAATAATATTTCCAATATCTCTAATAGCTTTCGAGAAAACGAGGAAGAAAGTAATTTTAAAAAAAAGTAAAATTCACTATTTATTAGTACCAGTGAAAATATTCATAATGACAATAGTAGATTTTAATTAGGTCTATCAGATGCTGCAATAATATTTCAAATATCTCTAATAGCTTTCGAGAAAATGAGGAGGAAAGTCATGTTTTTATATAAATATTAAGTTTCATTTTACTGCGTAATTATTAGTCATAGAACAAATATTCATAATGATAGTTGTACAGTTTAATTAGGTCTATCAGATGCTGCAGTGATATTTCCAATATCTCTAATAGCTTTCGAGTAAATGAGGAGGAAATTCATGTTTTTATATAAATATTAAGTTTCATTTTACTGCGTAATTATTAGTCATAGAACAAATATTCATAATGATAGTTGTACAGTTTAATCAGGTCTATCAGATGCTGCAGTGATATTTCCAATATCTCTAATAGCTTTCGAGAAAATGAGGAGGAAAGTCATGTTTTTATATAAATATTAAGTTTCATTTTACTGCGTAATTATTAGTCATAGAACAAATATTCATAATGATAGTTGTACAGTTTAATTAGGTCTATCAGATGCTGCAGTGATATTTCCAATATCTCTAATAGCTTTCGAGAAAATGAGGAGGAAAGTCATGTTTTTATATAAATATTAAGTTTCATTTTACTGCGTAATTATTAGTCATAGAACAAATATTCATAATGAGAGTTGTACAGTTTAAATAGGTCTATCAGATGCTGCAATGATATTTCCAATATCTCTAATAGGTTTCGAGAAAATGAGGAGTAAAGTCATGTTTTTATATAAATATTAAGTTTCATTTTACTGCGTAATTATTAGTCATAGAACAAATATTCATAATATCAGTTTTACAGTTTAATTTGGTCTATCAGATGCTGCAATTATATTTCCAATATCTCTAATAGCTTTCGAGAAAATGACGAGGAAAGTCATGTTTTTATATAAAATACGGTTTTAGTTTATTGCGTAATTGTTAGTCATAGAACAAATATTCATATCAGTTGTACAGTTGAATTAGTTGTATCAGATGATGCAATGATATTTCTAATATCTCTAATAGCTTTCGAGAAAACGAGGAAGAAAGTAATTTAAAAAAAAGTAAAATTCACTATTTATTAGTACTAGTGAAAATATTCATAATGACAGTAGTAGATTTTAATTAGGTCTATCAGATGCTGCAATAATATTTCCAATATCTCTAATAGCTTTCGAGAAAATGAGGAGGAAAGTCATGTTTTTATATAAAATTAAGTTTCATTTTACTGCGTAATTATTAGTCATAGAACAGATATTCATTATGACAGTTGTACAGTTTAATTAGGTGTATCAGATGCTGCAATGATATTTCCAATATCTCTAATAGCTTTCGAGAAAATGAGGAGGAAAGTCGTTTTTATATAAAATTAAGTTTCATTTTACTGCGTAATTATTAGCCATAGAACAAATATTCCTAATGACAGTTGTACAGTTTAATTAGGTCTATCAGATGCTGCAATGATATTTCCAATATCTCTAATAGCTTTCGAGAAAATGAGGAGGAAAGTCATGTTTTTATATAAATATATAGTTTCATTTTACTGCGTAATTATTAGTCATAGAACAAATATTCATAATATAGTTGTACAGTTTAATTAGGTCTATCAGATGCTGCAGTGATATTTCCAATATCTCTAATAGCTTTCGAGAAAATGAGGAGGAAAGTCATGTTTTTATATAAATATTAAGTTTCATTTTACTGCGTAATTATTAGTCATAGAACAAATATTCATAATGATAGTTGTACAGTTTAATCAGGTCTATCAGATGCTGCAGTGATATTTCCAATATCTCTAATAGCTTTCGAGAAAATGAGGAGGAAAGTCATGTTTTTATATAAATATTAAGTTTCATTTTACTGCGTAATTATTAGTCATAGAACAAATATTCATAATGATCAGTTTGTACAGTTTAATTAGGTCTATCAGATGCTGCAATGATATTTCCAATATCTCTAATAGCTTTCGAGCAAATGAGGAGGAAATTCATGTTTTTATATAAATATTAAGTTTCATTTTACTGCGTAATTATTAGTCATAGAACAAATATTCATAATGACAGTTGTACAGTTTAATTAGGTGTATCAGATGCTGCAATGATATTTCCAATATCTCTAATAGCTTTCGAGAAAATGAGGAGAAAGTTATGTTTTATAAAAATATTAAGTTTAATTTTACTGAGTAATTATTAGTCATAGAACAAATATTCATAATGAGCGTTGTACAGTTTAATTAGGTGTATCAGATGCTGCAATGATATTTCCAATATCTCTAATAGCTTTCGGAAAATGAGGAGGAAAGTCTGTTTTTATATAAATATTAAGTTTCATTTTACTGCGTAATTATTAGTCATAGAACAAATATTCATAATGACAGTTGTACAGTTTAATTAGGTCTATCAGATGCTGCAATGATATTTCCAATATCTCTAATAGCTTTCGAGAAAATGAGGAGGAAAGTCATGTTTTTATATAAATATTAAGTTTCATTTTACTGCGTAATTATTAGTCATAGAACAAATATTCATAATATCAGTTTTACAGTTTAATTTGGTCTATCAGATGCTGCAATTATATTTCCAATATCTCTAATAGCTTTCGAGAAAATGACGAGGAAAGTCATGTTTTTATATAAAAATACGGTTTTAGTTTATTGCGTAATTGTTAGTCATAGAACAAATATTCATATCAGTTGTACAGTTGAATTAGTTGTATCAGATGATGCAATGATATTTCTAATATCTCTAATAGCTTTCGAGAAAACGAGGAAGAAAGTAATTTAAAAAAAAGTAAAATTCACTATTTATTAGTACTAGTGAAAATATTCATAATGACAGTAGTAGATTTTAATTAGGTCTATCAGATGCTGCAATAATATTTCCAATATCTCTAATAGCTTTCGAGAAAATGAGGAGGAAAGTCATGTTTTTATATAAAAATTAAGTTTCATTTTACTGCGTAATTATTAGTCATAGAACAGATATTCATTATGAGAGTTGTACAGTTTAATTAGGTGTATCAGATGCTGCAATGATATTTCCAATATCTCTAATAGCTTTCGAGAAAATGAGGAGGAAAGTCGTTTTTATATAAAAATTAAGTTTCATTTTACTGCGTAATTATTAGCCATAGAACAAATATTCCTAATGACAGTTGTACAGTTTAATTAGGTCTATCAGATGCTGCAATGATATTTCCAATATCTCTAATAGCTTTCGAGAAAATGAGGAGGAAAGTCATGTTTTTATATAAATATATAGTTTCATTTTACTGCGTAATTATTAGTCATAGAACAAATATTCATAATATAGTTGTACAGTTTAATTAGGTCTATCAGATGCTGCAGTGATATTTCCAATATCTCTAATAGCTTTCGAGAAAATGAGGAGGAAAGTCATGTTTTTATATAAATATTAAGTTTCATTTTACTGCGTAATTATTAGTCATAGAACAAATATTCATAATGATAGTTGTACAGTTTAATTAGGTCTATCAGATGCTGCAGTGATATTTCATATATCTCTAATAGCTTTCGAGAAAATGAGGAGGAAAGTCATGTTTTTATATAAATATTAAGTTTCATTTTACTGCGTAATTATTAGTCATAGAACAAATATTCATAATGATAGTTGTACAGTTTAATCAGGTCTATCAGATGCTGCAGTGATATTTCCAATATCTCTAATAGCTTTCGAGAAAATGAGGAGGAAAGTCATGTTTTTATATAAATATTAAGTTTCATTTTACTGCGTAATTATTAGTCATAGAACAAATATTCATAATGATAGTTGTACAGTTTAATCAGGTCTATCAGATGCTGCAGTGATATTTCCAATATCTCTAATAGCTTTCGAGAAAATGAGGAGGAAAGTCATGTTTTTATATAAATATTAAGTTTCATTTTACTGCGTAATTATTAGTCATAGAACAAATATTCATAATGATAGTTGTAGAGTGTAATCAGGTCTATCAGATGCTGCAGTGATATTTCCAATATCTCTAATAGCTTTCGAGAAAATGAGGAGGAAAGTCATGTTTTTATATAAATATTATGTTTCATTTTACTGCGTAATTATTAGTCACAGAACAAATATTCATAATGATAGTTGTACAGTTTAATTAGGTCTATCAGATGCTGCAGTGATATTTCCAATATCTCTAATAGCTTTCGAGAAAATGAGGAGGAAAGTCGTGTTTTTATATAAATATTAAGTTTCATTTTACTGCGTAATTATTAGTCATAGAACAAATATTCATAATGAGAGTTGTACAGTTTAATTAGGTCTATTAGATGCTGCAATGATATTTCCAATATCTCTAATAGGTTTCGAGAAAATGAGGAGGAAAGTCATGTTTTTATATAAATATTAAGTTTCATTTTACTGCGTAATTATTAGTCATAGAACAAATATTCATAATATCAGTTGTACAGTTTAATTTGGTTTATCAGATGCTGCAATTATATTTCCAATATCTCTAATAGCTTTCAAGAAAATGACGAGGAAAATCATGTTTTTATATAAAAATACGGTTTTATTTTATTGCGTAATTATTAGTCATAGAACAAATATTCATATCAGTTGTACAGTTGAATTAGATGTATCAGATGATGCAATGATATTTCTAATATCTCTAATAGCTTTCGAGAAAACGAGGAAGAAAGTAATTTAAAAAAAAGTAAAATTCACTATTTATTAGTACTAGTGAAAATATTCATAATGACAGTAGTAGATTTTAATTAGGTCTATCAGATGCTGCAATAATATTTCAAATATCTCTAATAGCTTTCGAAAAAATGAGGAGGAAAGTCATGTTTTTATATAAAATATTAAGTTTAATTTTACTGCGTAATTATTAGTCATAGAA
>JAPQNM010000015.1:3515827-3518327 GCA_029783475.1 Metacarcinus magister
GACTTTTCTCAGAATATTATAATTTAGCAGCTTATTAAAATATAGTTATTCTAATAAGATCCAGGAAAACTTTATATGTATTTATTTTGTATATGTAGATTTAAATGTATTTCGGTGTTGAATTAATTTTTGTTAAGTTCATGAATGAGAAACTAACTTAAAGGTTATATTTTCAACAACTGGAATCAATTTCAATTTTTAAGATTTATTTATTTGCTATTATTATTGCCATACATGCGGGAAGTGACTTGGGTTCCCTTATGTGGCTTGGAAAATCGTTTCCCCTATTTAACCTTATGTAAATACATTGGTTCATGTTAATATTGGTCATCATTCTAAATTTAAGAAAACTGGCTCAATACATCTTGTTATTGCCTAGTGAAGATGTACAACTATAATTCATATGATTTTTCATGTTTCTGTGACGAAAATATTTTATTTATTTTCTGACCCGGAAAATGTCGATGAAAATTTACGTCAAACACATTTTTGCCATTTTACTGCAAAATTAATATTCCTAGAGCAGATATGCATAGAGACAAAGTTGTATAGTTTGAAAAGTTCTATCAGATGGTGCAATAATATTACCAATATCTACAATAGCTATGGAGAAAATCAGGAAGAAAGTAATGTTTTAAAAAAATATATAAATGTGACGTTTTCTCAATTGTTTACATTTCATTTTCATTTTCCTATAGCTTAAAATAACGGGCGTGTTCTGCTCTTCCTTTACTACTCTTTACATTTTTTACGTAAACTTCTTACTTTTCGAGTTATTTAATAAAACGTGAATTTAAGAAAAAATCTAAGGGTTGTACCCACGAAAATTGAGTGACAATTTTCAAAAATTCAAATCTCACAAAAATTGGTGTATAGAGGTTCTACTGCATGAGGAACACGAATCTGAACTCAATTTTATGATTAGTATAATATTAATCCGTAACCTGCGTGACGCGATGGAAACTATATTGTTGAGCGACGCCACTTGTCTGTCTGGCCCGGACACCAGCGTGCACACAGTACTCCCGCACACTGACAGTGCAAGGCCGGGACACACTTGGGCTACGACAATTATTTTTTTTATCAAAGGTTCAAGTCTTACAAAAAAAAATCGTCTATAGAGTGTCTACTGCCTGAGAAACACGAATCCTAACGGGTTAGCAAGGAGTGTGTAGGAGTCGACGTGGGTTACTGATACCTATCATATCCTCTTGATTTATTATCAATGGAGCTTAACAGTACACTAAAAGTACTGCATTACATATTCTAATGAAAATAATTAACTTCCAAAGCCATTGGCACCGATGAGAGTCAGTAGTGAAGGCTTTGATCGGCCGTCATGACCGAACGGGCGGTGGGAATTGAACTTTTTTCTGCCTCTATAAACCTAATTATAGTAATCCTTATCATGATGCAGCAGTGTGTGAACATAACTTAAAACATTAACTAAGGGTTCGAGGCTTAGTACAACAGATTAAGAACCATTATTGTACTACTGGAAGGAAGGAAACAAAAACTCTTAGAATAAAGAGTAAAATATCTACACTACACATGAATGAAAACTCCATTGATTTGCTTCTTCATATGACTTGTTTACTTACGGTTAGAGTAAAGAGTAAGATATCTACACAACACACTAATTACAACTATTATATACATATCTTGATTACTCTACTTAATACGAAAATATAAAGTAAAGGGAAATATAGATGAATGGAAGTGAATAACAGAAATATAAGTGGAAAGAAATAGAGATAGATTAATACAGATACATTTATTATTATTTATTATTATTATTATTATCATTGTTTCATAGTTACATTTATTATTATTATTATTGATTACTTATTATTTGTGTTACATATATTGTTATTTTATTATATTTATTTGTTTATTTTCAAGTCTGTCAGATTATTGGCTTACTTTCTTTGAGCCGATAAGCCCTTTACGATAACAGACTTAAGGTGGGATATAGAAAACGGGGAACGGTCTACACTGAAAAGAAAACGTGGTGCTGTATTGAAAGGGTTACTATTTTATTTATATTTTTATTTATATTTTTATATGAATTTATTTTTGTTTTTGCCATTTTGTTTTCTCTCCTTCATAAAGTGTTTGGTTATTTTATTTTCTTGCTCCACACACACACACACACACACACACACACACACACACCACACACACACACACACACACACACACACACACAGTGGTGGTGCTTGTGAGATCAGTAGTTACATAGTCATTAATGTTAATATTCTCAAAGCAAATTTTAATGACCTCAATTAGGCTCAATAAGACTCAATTAGTTAATAACCTTTAATCATTATTCGTAAGGCTTGTTAAGGAGGAGGAGGAGGAGGAGGAACACATAGGAACACATAGGAAGAACAAACAGCAACAGGCCTGCTGGCCCTTACGAGGCTGTTTGTGAGTACACTATCTAATCTAGAGTGAAGGATACAGGATAGTAAGGGTGAAGGCTTCTCTCCCCAGCCAT
>JAPQNM010000015.1:3523242-3528242 GCA_029783475.1 Metacarcinus magister
GAGGAGGAAAGTCGTTTTTATATAAAAATTAAGTTTCATTTTACTGCGTAATTATTAGTCATAGAACAAATATTCAAAATGACAGTTGTACAGTTTAATTAGGTGTATCAGATGCTGCAATGATATTTATAATATTTTTAATAGCTTTCGGGAAAATGAGGAGGAAAGTCATGTTTTTAAATAAATATTAAGTTTCATTTTACTGCGTAATTATAAGTCATAGAACAAATATTCATAATATCAGTTGTACAGTTTAATTTGGTCTATCAGATGCTGCAATTATATTTCCAATATCTCTAATAGCTTTCAAGAAAATGACGAGGAAAGTCATGTTTTTATATAAAAATACGGTTTTATTTTATTGCGTAATTATTATTCATAGAAGAAATATTCATATCAGTTGTACAGTTGAATTAGTTGTATCAGATGATGCAATAATATTTCCAATATCTCTAATAGCTTTCGAGAAAACGAGGAAGAAAGTAATTTAAAAAAAAGTAAAATTCACTATTTATTAGTACCAGTGAAAATATTCATAATGACAATAGTAGATTTTAATTAGGTCTATCAGATGCTGCAATAATATTTCCAATATCTCTAATAGCTTTCGAGAAAATGAGGAGGAAAGTCATGTTTTTATATAAATATTAAGTTTCATTTTACTGCGTAATTATTAGTCATAGAACAAATATTCATAATGATAGTTGTACAGTTTAATTAGGTCTATCAGATACTGCAGTGATATTTCCAATATCTCTAATAGCTTTCGAGTAAATGAGGAGGAAATTCATGTTTTTATATAAATATTAAGTTTCATTTTACTGCGTAATTATTAGTCATAGAACAAATATTCATAATGATAGTTGTACAGTTTAATCAGGTCTATCAGATGCTGCAGTGATATTTCCAATATCTCTAATAGCTTTCGAGAAAATGAGGAGGAAAGTCATGTTTTTATATAAATATTAAGTTTCATTTTACTGCGTAATTATTAGTCATTGAACAAATATTCATAATTTCAGTTGTACAGTTTAATTAGGTCTATCAGATGCTGCAGTGATATATCCAATATCTCTAATAGCTTTCGAGAAAATGAGGAGGAAAGTCATGTTTTTATATAAATATTAAGTTTCATTTTACTGCGTAATTATTAGTCATAGAACAAATATTTATAATGAGAGTTGTACAGTTTAAATAGGTCTATCAGATGCTGCTATGATATTTCCAATATCTCTAATAGGTTTCGAGAAAATGAGGAGTAAAGTCATGTTTTTAAATAAATATTAAGTTTCATTTTACTGCGTAATTATTAGTCATAGAACAAATATTCATAATATCAGTTTTACAGTTTAATTTGGTCTATCAGATGCTGCAATTATAATTCCAATATCTCTAATAGCTTTCGAGAAAATGACGAGGAAAGTCATGTTTTTATATAAAAATACGGTTTTAGTTTATTGCGTAATTGTTAGTCATAGAACAAATATTCATATCAGTTGTACAGTTGAATTAGTTGTATCAGATGATGCAATGATATTTCTAATATCTCTAATAGCTTTCGAGAAAACGAGGAAGAAAGTAATTTAAAAAAAAGTAAAATTCACTATTTATTAGTACTAGTGAAAATATTCATAATGACAGTAGTAGATTTTAATTAGGTCTATCAGATGCTGCAATAATATTTCCAATATCTCTAATAGCTTTCGAGAAAATGAGGAGGAAAGTCATGTTTTTATATAAAAGTTAAGTTTCATTTTACTGCGTAATTATTAGTCATAGAACAGATATTCATTATGAAAGTTGTACAGTTTAATTAGGTGTATCAGATGCTGCAATGATATTTCCAATATCTCTAATAGCTTTCGAGAAAATGAGGAGGAAAGTCGTTTTTATATAAAAATTAAGTTTCATTTTACTGCGTAATTATTAGCCATAGAACAAATATTCCTAATGACAGTTGTACAGTTTAATTAGGTCTATCAGATGCTGCAATGATATTTCCAATATCTCTAATAGCTTTCGAGAAAATGAGGAGGAAAGTCATGTTTTTATATAAATATATAGTTTCATTTTACTGCGTAATTATTAGTCATGGAACAAATATTCATAATAATAGTTGTACAGTTTAATTAGGTCTATCAGATGCTGCAGTGATATTTCCAATATCTCTAATAGCTTTCGAGAAAATGAGGAGGAAATTCATGTTTTTATATAAATATTAAGTTTCATTTTACTGCGTAATTATTAGTCATAGAACAAATATTCATAATGATAGTTGTACAGTTTAATTAGGTCTATCAGATGCTGCAGTGATATTTCATATATCTCTAATAGCTTTCGAGAAAATGAGGAGGAAAGTCATGTTTTTATATAAATATTAAGTTTCATTTTACTGCGTAATTATTAGTCATAGAAGAAATATTCATAATGATAGTTGTACAGTTTAATCAGGTCTATCAGATGCTGCAGTGATATTTCCAATATCTCTAATAGCTTTCGAGAAAATGAGGAGGAAAGTCATGTTTTTATATAAATATTAAGTTTCATTTTACTGCGTAATTATTAGTCATAGAACAAATATTCATAATGATAGTTGTACAGTTTAATCAGGTCTATCAGATGCTGCAGTGATATTTCCAATATCTCTAATAGCTTTCGAGAAAATGAGGAGGAAAGTCATGTTTTTATATAAATATTAAGTTTCATTTTACTGCGTAATTATTAGTCATAGAACAAATTTTCATAATGATAGTTGTAGAGTGTAATCAGGTCTATCAGATGCTGCAGTGATATTTCCAATATCTCTAATAGCTTTCGAGAAAATGAGGAGGAAAGTCATGTTTTTATATAAATATTATGTTTCATTTTACTGCGTAATTATTAGTCACAGAACAAATATTCATAATGATAGTTGTACAGTTTAATTAGGTCTATCAGATGCTGCAGTGATATTTCCAATATCTCTAATAGCTTTCGAGAAAATGAGGAGGAAAGTCGTGTTTTTATATAAATATTAAGTTTCATTTTACTGCGTAATTATTAGTCATAGAACAAATATTCATAATGAGAGTTGTACAGTTTAATTAGGTCTATTAGATGCTGCAATGATATTTCCAATATCTCTAATAGGTTTCGAGAAAATGAGGAGGAAAGTCATGTTTTTATATAAATATTAAGTTTCATTTTACTGCGTAATTATTAGTCATAGAACAAATATTCATAATATCAGTTGTACAGTTTAATTTGGTTTATCAGATGCTGCAATTATATTTCCAATATCTCTAATAGCTTTCAAGAAAATGACGAGGAAAATCATGTTTTTATATAAAAATACGGTTTTATTTTATTGCGTAATTATTAGTCATAGAACAAATATTCATATCAGTTGTACAGTTGAATTAGATGTATCAGATGATGCAATGATATTTCTAATATCTCTAATAGCTTTCGAGAAAACGAGGAAGAAAGTAATTTAAAAAAAAGTAAAATTCACTATTTATTAGTAATAGTGAAAATATTCATAATGACAGTAGTAGATTTTAATTAGGTCTATCAGATGCTGCAATAATATTTCAAATATCTCTAATAGCTTTCGAAAAAATGAGGAGGAAAGTCATGTTTTTATATAAAAATTAAGTTTCATTTTACTGCGTAATTATTAGTCATAGAACAAATATTCATTATGAGAGTTGTACAGTTTAATTAGGTGTATCAGATGCTGCAATGATATTTCCAATATCTCTAATAGCTTTCGAGAAAATGAGGAGGAAAGTCGTTTTTATATAAAAATTAAGTTTCATTTTACTGCGTAATTATTAGTCATAGAACAAATATTCCTAATGACAGTTGTACAGTTTAATTAGGTCTATCAGATGCTGCAATGATATTTCCAATATCTCTAATAGCTTTCGAGAAAATGAGGAGGAAAGTCATGTTTTTATATAAATATATAGTTTCATTTTACTGCGTAATTATTAGTCATAGAACAAATATTCATAATGATAGTTGTACAGTTTAATCAGGTCTATAAGATGCTGCAGTGATATTTCCAATATCTCTAATAGCTTTCGAGAAAATGAGGAGGAAAGTCATGTTTTTATATAAATATTAAGTTTCATTTTACTGCGTAATTATTAGTCATAGAACAAATATTCATAATCATAGTTGTACAGTTTAATTAGGTCTATCAGATGCTGCAATGATATTTCCAATATCTGTAATAGCTTTCGAGGAAATGAGGAGAAAAGTTATTTATATAAAAATATTAAGTTTCATTTTACTGAGTAATTATTAGTCATAGAACAAATATTCATAATGAGCATTGTACAGTTTAATTAGGTGTATCAGATGCTGTAATGATATTTCCAATATCTCTAATAGCTTTCGAGAAAATGAGGAGGAAAGTTATGTTTTTATATAAATATTAAGTTTCATTTTACTGCGTAATTATTAGTCATAGAACAAATATTCATAATGGCAGTTGTACAGTTTAATTAGGTGTATCAGATGCTGCAATGATATTTCCAATATCTCTAGTAGCTTTCGAGAAAATGAGGAGGAAAGTCATGTTTTTATATAAATATTAAGTTTCATTTTACTGCGTAATTATTAGCCATAGAACAAATATTCATAATATTAAATGTACAGTTTCATTAGGTGTATCAGATGCTTCAATGATATTTCCAATATCTCTAATAGCTTTCGAGAAAATGAGGAGGAAATCATGTTTATATATAAATATTTAGTTTCATTTTACTGCGTAATTATTAGTCATAGAACAAATATTCATAATATCAGTTTTACAGTTTAATTAGTTGTATTAGATGCTGCAATGATATTTCCAATATCTCTAATAGCTTTCGGGAAAATGAGGAGGAAATCATGTTTATATATAAATATTAAGTTTCATTTTACTGCGTAATTATTAGTCATAGAACAAATATTCATAATGACAGTTGTACAGTTTAATTAGGTGTATCAGATGCTGCAATGATATTTCC
>JAPQNM010000015.1:3533242-3538242 GCA_029783475.1 Metacarcinus magister
GTAAACCTCTTACTTTTCGAGTTATTTTATAAAACGTGAATTTTAGAAAATTGAGACACTTTTAAAAATTTCAAATCTCACAAAAATTGGTGTATAGAGGTTCTACTGCATGAGGAACACGAATCTGAACTCAATTTTATGATTAGTATAATATTAATCCGTAACCTGCGTGACGCGATGGAAACTATATTGTTGAGCGACGCCACTTGTCTGTCTGGCCCGGACACCAGCGTGCACACAGTACTCCCGCACACTGACAGTGCAAGGCCGGGACACACTTGGGCTACGACAATTATTTTTTTTATCAAAGGTTCAAGTCTTACAAAAAAAAATCGTCTATAGAGTGTCTACTGCCTGAGAAACACGAATCCTAACGGGTTAGCAAGGAGTGTGTAGGAGTCGACGTGGGTTACTGATACCTATCATATCCTCTTGATTTATTATCAATGGAGCTTAACAGTACACTAAAAGTACTGCATTACATATTCTAATGAAAATAATTAACTTCCAAAGCCATTGGCACCGATGAGAGTCAGTAGTGAAGGCTTTGATCGGCCGTCATGACCGAACGGGCGGTGGGAATTGAACTTTTTTTCTGCCTCTATAAACCTAATTATAGTAATCCTTATCATGATGCAGCAGTGTGTGAACATAACTTAAAACATTGACTAAGGGTTCGAGGCTTATTACAAAAGATTAAGAACCATTATTGTACTACTGGAAGGAAGGAAACAAAAACTCTTAGAATAAAGAGTAAAATATCTACACTACACATGAATGAAAACTCCATTGATTTGCTTCTTCATATGACTTGTTTACTTACGGTTAGAGTAAAGAGTAAGATATCTACACAACACACTAATTACAACTATTATATACATATCCTGATTACTCTACTTAATACGAAAATATAAAGTAAAGGGAAATATAGATGAATGGAAGTGAATAACAGAAATATAAGTGGAAAGAAATAGAGATAGATTAATACAGATACATTTATTATTATTTATTATTATTATTATTATCATTGTTTCATAGTTACATTTATTATTATTATTATTGATTACTTATTATTTGTGTTACATATATTGTTATTTTATTATATTTATTTGTTTATTTTCAAGTCTGTCAGATTATTGGCTTACTTTCTTTGAGCCGATAAGCCCTTTACGATAACAGACTTAAGGTGGGATATAGAAAACGGGGAACGGTCTACACTGAAAAGAAAACGTGGTGCTGTATTGAAAGGGTTACTATTTTATTTATATTTTTATTTATATTTTTATATGAATTTATTTTTGTTTTTGCCATTTTGTTTTCTCTCCTTCATAAAGTGTTTGGTTATTTTATTTTCTTGCTCCACACACACACACACACACACACACACACACACACACACACACACACACACACACACACACACACACACACACACACAGTGGTGGTGCTTGTGAGATCAGTAGTTACATAGTCATTAATGTTAATATTCTCAAAGCAAATTTTAATGACCTCAATTAGGCTCAATAAGACTCAATTAGTTAATAACCTTTAATCATTATTCGTAAGGCTTGTTAAGGAGGAGGAGGAGGAGGAGGAGGAGGAGGAGGAGGAGGAGGAGGAGGAGGAGGAACACATAGGAACACATAGGAAGAACAAACAGCAACAGGCCTGCTGGCCCTTACGAGGCTGTTTGTGAGTACACTATCTAATCTAGAGTGAAGGATACAGGATAGTAAGGGTGAAGGCTTCTCTCCCCAGCCATGGCTGGCAGGGAAAGGAAGGCTAACCAAGACCAGACTATCACTACTGTCACTACCACTACTGCTACCACTACTTCCTACTGTCACCGGTGCCAATGGCTATGGAAGTTATTTATTTTCATTCTTAAATGCTGCTGCATCAAGATAAGGCTCACTAGAATTAGGTATATAGAGGCAGAAAACAATTCAATTCCCACCGCTCGCTCGGTCATGACCGGCCGATCAAAATCTTCACTACTGACTGTCACCGGTGCCAATGGCTATGGAAGTTATTTATTTTCATTCTTAAATGCTGCTGCATCAAGATAAGGCTCACTAGAATTAGGTATATAGAGGCAGAAAACAATTGAATTCCCACCGCTCGCTCGGTCATGACCGGCCGATCAAAATCTTCACTACTGACTCTGTCACCGGTGCCAATGGCTATGGAAGTTATTTATTTTCATTCTTAAATGCTGCTGCATCAAGATAAGGCTCACTAGAATTAGGTATATAGAGGCAGAAAACAATTCAATTCCCACCGCTCGCTCGGTCATGACCGGCCGATCAAAATCTTCACTACTGACTCTGTCACCGGTGCCAATGGCTATGGAAGTTATTTATTTTCATTCTTAAATGCTGCTGCATCAAGATAAGGCTCACTAGAATTAGGTATATAGAGGCAGAAAACAATTCAATTCCCACTGCTCGCTCGGTCAAGACCGGCCGATCAAAATCTTCACTACTGACTCTGTCACCAGTGCCAATGGCTATGGAAGTTATTTATTTTTATTCTTAAATGCTGCTGCATCAAGATAAGGCTCACTAGAATTAGGTATATAGAGGCAGAAAACAATTCAATTCCCACCTCTCGCTCGGTCATGACCGGCCGATCAAAATCTTCACTACTGACTCTGTCACCGGTGCCAATGTCTATGGAAGTTATTTATTTTCATTCTTAAATGCTGCTGCATCAAGATAAGGCTCACTAGAATTAGGTATATAGAGGCAGAAAACAATTCAATTTCCACCGCTCGCTCGGACATGACCGACCGATCAAAATTTTCACTACTGACTCTGTCACCGGTGCCAATGGCTATGGAAGTGATTTATTTTCATTAAAAAATGTAATGCAGTACTTTTATTGCAGTGTCAAGCTCCATCGAGAGGATATGATAGCCATCAGTAACCCGCGTATACTCCTACACACGACACGTTACCCCGTAAGGAACACATATTGTCTTAACGTCCACGAATATTCTAGTAATGACTGTTACAGCTCAAAGCAGTTCATAACTAAGCCTTACGACACGTTTAACCATCTTACATACACTCGTGGATGTCTAGAATTGACCTCAACATATGGTGTATTTTTGTCATTTTTTCTACTCCGGGAAATTTTTTGCAAAATTTCCTCTTCGATTTTGTTTTTTTTAAACTATGTTGTACATGAGAATAATGTAAGACTTTCAGCATAGTTTCAGTTAATTTCACCAGAAACTTTTATTGCTATAAATGAATTTATTTGGATTAAAACAGATGATAAAATCAGTATGGTGGATCTAATACTTTACCAATGTTGATGGAAAAGATATCAGATATTCCTTATGAAATTACCAACTAATAAACAAAGCACTTTGTTCAATTGGTATCTTAGCTTAGAAGCTAATACTGTTTGTTTAATGATATCATTATTTTAGTAGATAACTATTTTTCATGAGATAGATACCGATCAAATATAACAAAGAGTTATATTGTGAAATTATAAATATTTTTCTCCTCTTTTTAAACCTTATCCCATTCCAATCCTGCGTCTAGTTTCTTTTTTCATTATTTATAATCTACGTAATTTACGTGAGGACGTAATATATATTTTCTTAATATTGTGTTTATCAGTACTTGTTACATACCATAAGGATCATAAAAGGTGCAGATTTTGAAGCATTGCTTGAAAATTCAATACGAGTAAAACGAAAGGAGTTACAACTATTTTAAGTAGAACATATGATGAAAACAATATTTTATACAATATTTCAGGATGACAGAGTCTGTTTGATTACTCCTGTAGTGTACATAGCCTTTCTTTGACCTTCTTAAATGCTGCTGCATCAAGATAAGGCTCACTAGAATTAGGTATATAGAGGCAGAAAACAATTCAATTCCCACCGTTCGCTCGGTCATGACCGGCCGATCAAAATCTTCACTACTGACTCTGTCACCGGTGCCAATGGCTATGGAAGTTATTTATTTTCATTCTTAAATGCTGCTGCATCAAGATAAGGCTCACTAGAATTAGGTATATAGAGGCAGAAAACAATTCAATTCCCACCTCTCGCTCGGTCATGACCGGCCGATCAAAATCTTCACTACTGACTCTGTCACCATTGCCAATGGCTATGGAAGTTATTTATTTTCATTCTTAAATGCTGCTGCATCAAGATAAGGCTCACTAGAATTAGGTATATAGAGGCAGAAAACAATTCAATTCCCACCGCTCGCTCGGTCATGACCGGCCGATCAAAATCTTCACTACTGACTCTGTCACCGGTGCCAATGGCTATGGAAGTAAGGAGGAGGAGGAGGAGGAGGAGGAGGAGGAGGAGGAGGAGGAGGAGGAGGAGGAGGAGGAGGAGGAGGAGATGACAATTAGAAATAAAAGTGGAAAAGTTTGAAATATGGTCAGAGAGAGAGAGAGAGAGAGAGAGAGAGAGAGAGAGAGAGAGAGAGAGAGAGAGGAGAGAGAGAGAGAGAGAGAGAGAGAGAGCGTGGTGTACTCTGCTTTGAAGTCGTTAATTTGGATCTAAACGCTGGTGAATTTTTTTTTTTTTTAGTCAAGCAACACGTTTGAACATGTTTGGGTTGGTGGAAGGAAGGAAGGAAGGAAGGAGGGAGAGGAAGGAAGGAAGGAAGGAAGGAGGGAGAGGAAGGAAGGGAGAGGAAGGAAGGAAGGAAGGAAGGAAGGGAGGAAGGAAGGAAGGAAGGAAGGGAGGAAGGAAGGAAGGAAGGAAGGAAGGAAGGAAGGGAGGAAAGGAAGGAAGGAAGGAAGGGAAAGGAAGGGAGGAAAGGAAGGAAGGAAGGAAGGGAAAGGAAGGGAGAGGAAGGAAGGAGGGAGGGGAAGAAAGGAGTAGAGAGAATGAAGGGAAGGGATGGAAGGGAGAGGAGAGAAGAAAGAAAGAAAGAAGGAAGAGAAGGGAGAGGACAGAAGGAAGGAAGAAGGGAAGAAGGAAGGATGGAAGATGGGAAGAAGGGAGAAAGGAGGAA
>JAPQNM010000015.1:3598242-3605742 GCA_029783475.1 Metacarcinus magister
TCCCCACGGTACCAAAACCATGAATAAAAGTCACAACAATTTTAATCCAACCTCGACATCTTAGTAAGTTGGTCACAAAAGTCATGTAAAGTTTTGTATACCGGAAACAATAATCATTACACACATTATACAAGGAATGGCTCAGAATTTATAAAGGTTAGCCATGGACACAGCTGGGGGGAGTGGTGGGTGGGTGGGTGGGTGGGTGGGTGGGTGGGAACTTTCCACTTTGGTGTCCTTTGTCTCTCAAGTAGATATTATAGTAGTAGTGTAGCTAAACAGACAGCCTTGTTAGGTTCAGTAGGAATGTTGCTCTCTGTTCTTCCTTTGTCCTCCTCCTCCTCCTCCTCCTCCTCCTCCTCCTCCTTATGTTATGTTATGTTAGTTTTAAAATCGTTTCCCCTACAATTTAATGGTTCATGTTAATATTGGTCATCATTCTGAATTCAACACAACTGGTTCAATACATCTTGTTATTGTTTAGTGAATATGTACAACTTTAATTCATGTGTTCTTTCACGTTTCTGCGAAGAAATTAAAAAAAAAAAAATTTTTGGCTCGGAAAATGTCGACCAAAATTCACGTCAAAACCATTGACGCCATTTTACTGCAAAACTATTGGTCCTAGACCAAATATGCAAGGATACAAACTTGTAGAGTTTGACAATGCATGTTAGATGGTACAATAATCTTTCTAATATCTCTAATAGTTTTGGAGATAATGAGGACGAAAGTAATATTTTTTGAAAAAAATAAATGTAGATTTGTTCAATTATTTACATTCAATTATCATTTCACTATAGCTCAAAATAACGGCCGTTTTCAGCTCTTTCTTCAGCACTCAACATTTTTAACGTAACCCTTATAGTTTTCGAGTTATTTAATAAAACGTGATTTTTAGAAAAAAGTCTAAGGGTTGTACCAACAAAATTGCTTGACAATTTTCAAATTTTCAAATCTCCCCAAAATAAGTGTATAGAGGTTCTAGTGCATGAGAAACACGAATATGAACTTCATTTTATGATTATTATAATATTAACCCGTAAAGAGTATATAGTAGTTGTATCATTCTATCTATAAATAGTAGTTATAATCCTCTGTATTAGAAGCCGCGAGAGAGAGAAAGTTGATACATCCCTGCACCTGGCCTAGTCTTAATCCCAGGAGATGGCGACCCTTCCAATTATCGGATTAACAGGTTCATGTTTTCTCAAAACTCCATAGAGTCCTATATCACCTTTCACGCAGGTGTTCACGAACTGTGGATATCACTCCTTATCCTTCATCCCTCGACCCAGTCAAAGTTCTCTGTCACTGATCAGTTCACGGCAAGCAGTCAGTCTGGATAGAGGTCCTTCATCCCTCTATCCAGGCTGCTATCAGATCAGAATCAGATCACCTTCAGACTCTGGCGAGATCAGACATTCGGTCCTCTCAGTCTGTATCAACTCAAACCTCTCTCGGCTACATCATATCAATCAATCGGTATCAACAATCAAGATCTCAAGAATTATCAACTGTGTCTTACCAATTCCTTGCCTGGATTAGAGGAAACGAATCATCAAATCGATTCTAAAATACTGTTGTCAAGCGGTGGGATGATGTCCTTCTAAGCGACAAAAGAATCCAAGTTTTCACAGATCAAAAGCTCGCCTTCACCGCCCATCGCCACCCATCACCGCGTGCCATCACCGCACGCCCACCCGTCACAGAGCGCCATCATCGCGTGCCCACCTCGCCCCTGGCAATTCCTCGTCTGCGTCTCTGAAATTACGACCCTTCGTCGCCCCTTCTGCAGTAGTCTCCGTTCAAGTGAGTCTACCGGAGTGAGTATCATTGCCTGTTCCTGTCCGTCTCGACGTCGACATAATCAAATCATCACGGATCATCGGGAACCCTCTCTCCCTCAAAATGCATCGTCTACTTCAAGTAACCAGTCCGTGTGGAGGCCCCTCATTCCTCCACTCGGGGCTGTATCCTCTTCAGGCAGTCAGCAAGTGGAAGTACTTTCCCCCTGCCTCCTCATCAGTCTCTTCAGGCAGTCAATCAAAGTGGAAGTCCTTCCCCCTGCCTCCTCCACATCAAGTGAGTTCAAATCAAGCTAGCTAGAGTAGAAGCAGTCATTCAGTACCTCTACTCGTGTTGCCTTCAGGGAGCCAGCTCAAGTGGGACACTCATCTTCCACTCCAGCTGATTCCTCCACAATATCGTGTGGATCACTACTCAAATCATCACGGATCATCATCACCCTCTCCCTCCTTGGCTGAACGTGTCATCTCTCAGACACCCTTCCTCAACGGACGTGATCCCTAATATATCTGCAGCCTCCACATTAAGTGCATCTTCACGAAATTAGGTATTTCTTAATCCTTCATTCTCAGGGAAGCGCTGTCATCCGCTCCCATGTCTATGTACCTTCTATTCAAATTCGTGTAAATAGATCTTGCTATTCAGCTGTATCACGTATTCATCGTATCAATTCAAATTCGTGTAAATTGCTCATATCATATTTCTGTGTCATTTTCTACATATATATATATGTATGTTTCCTGTGTCATTTTCTACATATATATATATGTATATTCATGTTCAATTCTATATATTCTTATTCATGTGTTGTTTGTTGCATTGTATAATTTCCAAACAACTTCATTTTCAACATTCCCCCTCTGTCTTTTCTTAACATACGAGGACGTATGTTTCCAAGGGGAGAAGCATTGTATCATTCTATCTATAAATAGTAGTTATAATCCTCTGTATTAGAAGCCGCGAGAGAGAGAAAGTTGATACATCCCTGCACCTGGCCTAGTCTTAATCCCAGGAGATGGCGACCCTTCCAATTATCGGATTAACAGGTTCATGTTTTCTCAAAACTCCCTAGAGTCCTATATCACCTTTCACGCAGGTGTTCACGAACTGTGGATATCACTCCTTATCCTTCATCCCTCGACCCAGTCAAAGTTCTCTGTCACTGATCAGTTCACGGCAAGCAGTCAGTCTGGATAGAGGTCCTTCATCCCTCTATCCAGGCTGCTATCAGATCAGAATCAGATCACCTTCAGACTCTGGCGAGATCAGACATTCGGTCCTCTCAGTCTGTATCAACTCAAACCTCTCTCGGCTACATCATAACAATCAATCGGTATCAACAATCAAGATCTCAAGAATTATCAACCTTGTGTTACCAATCCCTTGCCTTGGAATGAAGAACAGAATCATCAAATCGATTCTAAAATATAGTTATTATACTATTGTGTTGAAAGATTCATCCCGGGCCACACAGACAGCCTTGTTAGGGCCAGTAGGACTGTTGCTGTCTGTTCTTCCTTTGTACTCCTCCTCCTCCTCCTCCTCCTCCTCCTCCTCCTCCTCCTCCTCCTCCTCCTCCTCCTCCTTATGTTATGTTAGTTTTAAAATCGTTTCCCCTACAACCTAATGGTTCATGTTAATATTGGTCATCATTCTAAATTCAACACAACTGGTTCAATACATCTTGTTATTGTTTAGTGAAGATGTACAACTTTAATTCATGTGTTCTTTCACGTTTCTGTGAAGAAAATATTTTTTTATTTTTTGGCTCGGAAAATGTCGACCAAAATTCACGTCAAAACCATTGACGCCATTTTACTGCAAAACTATTAGTCCTAGACCAACTATGCATGGATACAAACTTGTTGAGTTTGACAATGCATGTTAGATGGTACTATAATCTTTCTAATATCTGTAATAGTTTTGGAGATAATGAGGACGAAAGTAATGTTTTTTGAAAAAAATAAATGTAGATTTTTTCAATTATTTACATTCAATTATCATTTCACTATAGCTCAAAATGACGGCCGTTTTCAGCTCTTTCTGTAGCACTCAACATTTTTTACGTAACCCTTATAGTTTTCGAGTTATTTAATAAAACGTGATTTTTAGAAAAAAGTCTAAGGGTTGTACCCAACAAAATTGCTTGACAATTTTCAAATTTTCAAATCTCACAAAAATAAGTGTATAGAGGTTCTAGTGCATGAGAAACACGAATATGAACTTCATTTTATGATTAGTATAATATTAACCCGTAAAGAGTAGTAGTTATTATACTATTGTGTTGAAAGATTCATCCCGGGCCACACAGACAGCCTTGTTAGGGCCAGTAGGACTGTTGCTGTCTGTTCTTCCTTTGTACTCCTTTGTACTCTTCCTCCTTCTATTCTTGTCCTGATTTCAGTTGCAAATGTATTTTTTCACCTTTTGTGTTGGTGTCAAGACAGGTGTTTCGATCTAATTAAGGCCAGAGAGAGAGAGAGAGAGAGAGAGAGAGAGAGAGAGAGAGAGAGAGAGAGAGAGAGAGAGAGAGAGAGATTTCTGTTAATTATTATAATCTTACCTCCAAAACCACTCTGACAACACAACACACCTGCACAAGATCCTCCACACCTGTAATGAATCAGCACTTGTGTATCTCACCTTTCCAACAACACCTGTCCGTTCACACACACACACACACACACACACACACACACACACACACACACACACACACACACACACACACACACACACTTGGTAACCTACTTAGTATATGCATGTGTTTGTGAGAGGAATAACAGGTGTTTGGAAGGTGATAATGGTCTGGTAAGGTACTGATTGCTGCCCCCCCCGCGCCCCGCCCCCCCGCCCGCCAAACCTCCCGCCCCCTAACCCCCAAACCCCCCACACACGCCCCCCCCCCACTGCCCCCCATTCGTGTCCTTTAACATGTGGTTAGGTTACTGATAACTGTAACCGTTTTTTTTTTTCTTCTTGACACAGTACACCCACACACACACACACACACACACACACACACACACACACACCCACACGTACGTATTCACCTTGATGTTTTGAAGGACTTAAGAGAGAGAGAGAGAGAGAGAGAGAGAGAGAGAGAGAGAGAGAGAGAGAGAGAGAGAGAGAGAGAGAGAGAGAGAGAGAGAGAGAGAGAGAGTTTAATTAATTAAGGTTTAAGGAAGGGAGAAAGGAAGAAAGGAAGAAAGAAAGGAAGGAAGGAAGGAAGGAAGGAAGGAAGGAAGGAAGGAAGGAAGGAAGGAAGTAAGGGAGGAAAGGAAGGAAGGAAAGAAGGATGAAAGAGAAAATAAGGAAGGGTAGAAGAAGGAAGGATAGAAGGAAGGAGGAAAGGAAGGAAGAAAGGAAGGAGTAAAGGAATTTATATTTTGAATTCCTTTTCCTCGTCTATCTATTCTATTGTGTATCTTTTGTTTTTTTCTTTCTCTTTCTCCTTTCATTCTCTCTTTTATTCCTCTTCTTCTCTTTTATCTTTCTCTCCATTTCCTCTTTTTAGCTTAATTTCACTTCATTCGTTTTCCTTACTCTCTCTCTCTCTCTCTCTCTCTCTCTCTCTCTCTCTCTCTCTCTCTCTCTCTCTCTCTCTCTCTCTCTCTCTCTCTCTCTCTCTCTCAATTTTCTTTTCTTTGTTGCCTATTTTCTTGTTTTTTTTTTGTTATTATTGTTATTATTATTATTATTAATGTTTTATTTGATTACATTTTTGTTGTTGTTCATCTTGTTCTTCTTCTCCTCCTCCTCCTCCTCCTCCTCCTCCTCCTCCTCCTCCTCCTCCTCCTCCTCTTCTTCCTCCTTCTCCTCTTCCTCATGTCAAAGCCAGATGTTGGAAAAGACAATAGTTAGTTACGTGTTTGTGTCTCTCTCTCTCTCTCTCTCTCTCTCTCTCTCTCTCTCTCTCTCTCTCTCTCTCTCTCTCTCTCTCTCTCTCTCTCTCTCTCTCTCTCTTGCAAACAGATGCAATACTTCACGACAGAGGAGATTAGTTGTAGATAAAAGAGAGAGAGAGAGAGAGAGAGAGAGAGAGAGAGAGAGAGAGAGAGAGAGAGAGAGAGAGAGAGAGAGAGAGAGAGAGAGAGAGAGAGGGAAAGAGAGATAAAATGCATCAAATTACATAGAAAATTTGACCACACACACACACACACACACACACACACACACATACACACACACACACACACACACACACACACACACACACACACATACACACACAGAAGGTTCCAAACTTTTATGTGATTGGCCTGTATGTCTGTCTGTGTATGTGTGTGTGTGTCTGTGTGTGTGTGTCTGTCTGTGTATGTCTGTGTGTGTGTCTGTGTGTGTGTGTGTGTGTGTGTGTCTGTCTGTGTGTCTTTTACCAGAAACAAACACTATCTAATATATATATAAAAAAAAGATAACAATGTAACAAGTCAGTAAGAAACAACACAGTCCAACAGGCGGCCCCTTGCAGCACGGCGGGTCACATTGCCTCTATCAGAAACAAGGTGGGAAATAATTATAAATATACACAAGTTTGAGATGAAAGAAATTTATTTATATACATCATACAACATCGAGAGAGAGAGAGAGAGAGAGAGAGAGAGAGAGAGAGAGAGAGAGAGAGAGAGAGAGAGAGAGAGAGAGAGAGAGAGAGAGAGAGAGAGAGTCTTCATGATCAAAGAATAAGAGAAATTGATACAGACACACTTTGAGGGGAAAATATGGAGCCAAGTGAGAGAGTGTAATAGACTTGACTCTCTCTCTCTCTCTCTCTCTCTCTCTCTCTCTCTCTCTCTCTCTCTCTCTCTCTCTCTCTCTCTCTCTCTCCTTTGCTTAGACTATCTTTCTGTTTGTTTTTCTTACCTTCCTTCCTTCCTTCCTTCCTTCCTTCCTCCTTCCTTCCTTCCTTCTTCCTTCCTTCCTTCCTTCCTTTCTTTCTTCCTTCTTCTTTCCTTCCTTCCTTCCTTCCTTCCTTCCTTCCTTTCTTCCTTTCTTCTTTCCTTCCTCCTTCCTTCCTTCCTTCCTTCCTTCCTTCCTTCTGTGCAATGTTTCCTACTTCCTATTCTCTTCCTCTCGCTCTCCATCTCCATTTCGTTCTTTCCTGCCTTTACATACTCTCTCTCTCTCTCTCTCTCTCTCTCTCTCTCTCTCTCTCTCTCTCTCTCTCTCTCTCTCTCTCTCTCTCTCTCTCTCTCTCTCTCTCTCTTACACTTCCACTTACTCTCTCATACTCCATTGCTTATGTAGTTTGCTGCAGTAGAGAGAGAGAGAGAGAGAGAGAGAGAGAGAGAGAGAGAGAGAGAGAGAGAGAGAGAGAGAGAGAGAGAGAGAGAGAGAGAGAGAGAGAGAGAGAGAGGAAAAAAAAAAGAGAGATAGAGAGAACAATGGAAGGATGTCAAGTATGCATGGATACTCAGGGAATAGAAAAGAGAGAGAGAGAGAGAGAGAGAGAGAGAGAGAGAGAGAGAGAGAGAGAGAGAGAGAGAGAGAGAGAGAGAGAGAGAGAGAGAGTTTTCCTCCAAGGTCTGAGATGCGGAAATATTTTTAGAACTACCGAATAGAGGAAGAGGAGAAAGAAGAAGAAAAAGAAGAAGAGGAGGAGGAGGAGGAAGAGGAGGAGGAGGAGGAGAAATAAAAAAAGATACTGCAGAGAGAGAGAGAGAGAGAGAGAGAGAGAGAGAGAGA
>JAPQNM010000015.1:3610742-3615742 GCA_029783475.1 Metacarcinus magister
TAATATTTATTTTTATCATTAATATTTATTTTTATCATTAATATATATTTTTATCATTAATATATATTTTTATCATTAATATTTATTTTTATCATTAATATATATTTTAATCATTAATATTTATTTTTATCATTAATATATATTTTTATCATTAATATTTATTTTTATCATTAATATATATTTTTATCATTAATATATATTATTATCATTAATATATATTTTTATCATTAATATTTATTTTTACCATTAATATATATTTTTATCATTAATATTTATTTTTATTATCAATATTTATTTTTATCATTAATATTTATTTTTATCATTAATATATATTTTTATCATTAATATATATTTTTATCATCTTTATTTATTTTTATCATTAATATTTATTTTTATCATTAATATATATTTTTATCATTAATATTTATTTTTATCATTAATATTTATTTTTATCATTAATATTTATTTTTATCATTAATATTTATTTTTATCATTAATATTTATTTTTATCATTAATATTTATTTTTATCGTTAATATATATTTTTATCGTTAATATTTATTTTTATCGTTAATATTTATTTTTATCATTATTATTTATTTTTATCATTAATATTTATTTTTATCATTAATATTTATTTTTATCATTAATATATATTTTTATCATTAATATATATTTTTATCATTAATATATATTTTTATCATTAATATATATTTTTATCATTAATATTTATTTTTATCATTAATATATATTTTTATCATTAATATTTATTTTTATCATTAATATATATTTTTATCATTAATATATATTTTTATCATTAATATTTATTTTTATCATTAATACTTATTTTTATCATCAATAATTATTTTTATCATTAATATATATTTTTATCATTAATATATATTTTTATCATTAATATATATTTTTATCATTAATATTTATTTTTATCATTAATATATATTTTTATCATTAATATTTATTTTTATCATTAATATTTATTTTTTATCATTAATATATATTTTTATCATTAATATATATTTTTATCATTAATATATATTTTTATCATTAATATTTATATTTATCATTATTATTTATTTTTATCATTAATATTTATTTTTATCATTATTATTTAATTTTATCATTAATATTTATTTTTATCATTAATATTTATTTTTACCATTAATATTTATTTTTATCATTAATATTTATTTTTATCATTAATATTTATTTTTATCATTAATATATATTTTTATGATTAATATATATTTTTATCATTAATATTTATTTTTATCATTAATATTTATTTTTATCATTAATATTTATTTTTATCATTAATATATATTTTTATCATTAATATTTATTTTTATCATTAATATTTATTTTTATCATTAATATTTATTTTTATCATTAATATTTATTTTTATCATTAATATATATTTTTATCATTAATATTTATTTTTATCATTAATATTTATTTTTATCGTTAATATATATTTTTATCATTAATATTTATTTTTATCATTAATATTTATTTTTATCATTAATATTTATTTTTATCATTAATATTTATTTTTATCATTAATATTTATTTTTATCATTAATATATATTTTTATCATTAATATTTATTTTTATCATTAATATATATTTTTATCATTAATATATATTTTTATCATTAATATTTATTTATATCATTAATATTTATTTTTATCATTATTATTTATTTCTTTCATTAATATTTATTTTTATCATTAATATTTATTTTTATCATTAATATATATTTTTATCATTAATATATATTTTTATCATTAATATTTATTTTTATCATTAATATATATTTTTATCATTAATATTTATTTTTATCATTAATATATATTTTTATCATTAATATTTATTTTTATCATTAATATTAGTTTTTATCATTAATATATATTTTTATCATTAATATATATTTTTATCATTAATATTTATTTTTATCATTAATATTTATTTTTATCATTAATATTTATTTTTATCATTAATATATATTTTTATCATTAATATATATTTTTATCATTAATATTTATTTATATCATTAATATTTATTTTTATCATTATTATTTATTTCTATCATTAATATTTATTTTATCATTAATATTTATTTTTATCATTAATATATATTTTTATCATTATATATATTTTTATCATTAATATTTATTTTTATCATTAATATATATTTTATCATTAATATATATTTTTATCATTAATATTTATTTTTATCATTAATATTTATTTTTTATCATTAATATATATTTTTATCATTAATATATATTTTTATCATTAATATATATTTTTATCATTAATATTTATTTTTATCATTATTATTTATTTCTATCATTAATATTTATTTTTATCATTAATATTTATTTTTATCATTAATACTTATTTTTATCATCAATAATTATTTTTTATCATTAATATATATTTTTATCATTAATATATATTTTTATCATTAATATATATTTTTATCATTAATATTTATTTTTATCATTAATATATATTTTATCATTAATATTTATTTTTATCATTAATATTTATTTTTATCATTAATATTTATTTTTATCATTAATATATATTTTTATCATTAATATTTATTTTTATCATTAATATATATTTTTATCATTAATATTTATTTGTATCATTAATATATATTTTTATCATTAATATTTATTTTTATCATTAATATTTAGTTTTATCATTAATATATATTTTTATCATTAATATATATTTTTATCATTAATATTTATTTTTATCATTAATATTTATTTTTATCATTAATATTTATTTTTATCATTAATATATATTTTTATCATTAATATATATTTTTATCATTAATATTTATTTATATCATTAATATTTATTTTTATCATTATTATTTATTTATATCATTAATATTTATTTTATCATTAATATTTATTTTTATCATTAATATATATTTTTATCATTTATATATATTTTTATCATTAATATTTATTTTTATCATTAATATATATTTTTATCATTAATATATATTTTTATCATTAATATTTATTTTTATCATTAATATTTATTTTTATCATTAATATATATTTTTATCATTAATATATATTTTTATCATTAATATATATTTTTATCATTAATATTTATTTTTATCATATTATTTATTTCTATCATTAATATTTATTTTTATCATTAATATTTATTTTTATCATTAATATATATTTTTATCATTAATATATATTTTTATCATTAATATTTATTTTTATCATTAATATATATTTTTATCATTAATATATAATTTTTATCATTAATATTTATTTTTATCATTAATATATATTTTTATCATTAATATTTATTTTTATCATTAATATATATTTTTATCATTAATATTTATTTTTATCATTATTATTTATTTTTATCATTAATATTTATTTTTATCATTAATATTTATTTTTATCATTAATATATATTTTTATGATTAATATATATTTTTATCATTAATATATATTTTTATCATTAATATTTATTTTTATCATCAATAATTATTTTTTATCATTAATATATATTTTTATCATTAATATTATTTTTATCATTAATATATATTTTTATCATTAATATTTATTTTTATCATTATATATATTTTTATCATTAATATTTATTTTTATCATTAATATTTATTTTTATCATTAATATATATTTTTATCATTAATATATATTTTTATCATTAATATATATTTTTATCATTAATATTTATTTTTATCATTATTATTTATTTTATCATTAATATTTATTTTTATCATTAATATTTATTTTTATCATTAATATATATTTTTATCATTAATATATATTTTTATCATTAATATTTATTTTTATCATTAATATTATTTTTATCATTAATATATATTTTTATCATTAATATATATTTTTATCATTAATATATATTTTTATCATTAATATTTATTTTTATCATTAATATTTATTTTTATCATTAATATTTAATTTTATCGTTAATATTATTTTTATCGTTAATATTTATTTTTATCATTAATATTTATTTTTATCATTATATTTATTTTTATCATTAATATTATTTTTATCTTTAATATTTATTTTTATCATTAATATATATTTTTATCATTAATATATATTTTTATCATTAATATATATTTTTATCATTAATATATATTTTTATCATTAATATTTATTTTTATCATTAATATATATTTTTATCATTAATATTTATTTTTATCATTAATATATATTTTTATCATTAATATTTATTTTTATCATTAATATATATTTTTATCATTAATATTTATTTTTATCATTAATATATATTTTTATCATTAATATATATTTTTATCATTAATATTTATTTTTATCATTAATATATATTTTTATCATTAATATTTATTTTTATCATTAATATTTATTTTTATCATTAATATATATTTTTATCATTAATATATATTTTTATCATTAATATATATTTTTATCATCTATATTTATTTTTATCATTAATATTTATTTTTATCATTAATATATATTTTTATCATTAATATTTATTTTTATCATTAATATATATTTTTATCATTAATATTTATTTTTATCATTAATATTTATTTTTATCATTAATATTTATTTTTATCATTAATATTTATTTTTATCATTAATATATATTTTTATCATTAATATTTATTTTTATCATTAATATTTATTTTTATCATTATTATTTATTTTTATCATTAATATTTATTTTTATCATTAATATTTATTTTTATCATTAATATATATTTTTATCATTAATATATATTTTTATCATTAATATTTATTTTTATCATTAATATATATTTTATCATTAATATTTATTTTTATCATTAATATATATTTTTATCATTAATATTTATTTTTATCATTAATATATATTTTTATCATTAATATATATTTTATCATTAATATATATTTTTATCATTAATATTTATTTT
>JAPQNM010000015.1:3620742-3623242 GCA_029783475.1 Metacarcinus magister
CTATAGCTGAAAAGAACGGGCGTCACCTGCTTATTTTTTTTTCTTATATATTTTATTTATTCAATATTCATTTAACGTGCACTATTATTCCTGATAAAAAATTCTAAAGGTGTATTATGTAACCTTGGAAATCTCATAAAATATTTCTACACCTTCGAATCTTATGAAAATGTGTATATTAATGTTCTTGGAAATACTGAACACGAATCTGGCTTCAATATTTTGTTTACTATAATACCCAACACCATTTCACCCTTGCTTGCTAAATAGGAATAATGGAAATATCTATTATTTCAATTTATTGGTTGATGCTGGTCTCTTACGACAAAATACATTGAGATGACCTCCGCTAAATCCACACAATATAACTCTACAATAAGAACCTGCAAGTCACAACCGGCAAAACATACCGGTACAGCACAGAAACTCGTAAAGAAAACCTAAGCAAGTCTACATTAACGATCTCCAACTCACAACCCACAAAACTCACCGGCAGAACACATCGAGACCCTTAAAGAAGACATTGAAGCATAAACCCACAACAACCTCCAACTAATCAAGCCACCAAATGACCGGGAGAATTCACACCTCCGTTAAATAAGGTCTCACGAGGGACAGGAGTACTTCTAAGAGGAAGGAGATGCTACCGAGGCCGTACCCCACCAGGAGAACGATGAAACACGATAGGGTCATCTGTAAATTCATCTTCTTCGCCCTTCCTCTCCCCCTCAAACCTTGCGTGGAGAGGCAGTGAGAGACGTAGAAGCGAGATTTGATGTGCTCCAGCAGACCATACGAGCGTAGCCACTTCAATCTGAGGGAGGCGGTGAAGGAGGAGGTGAAGGAGATGAAAAAGAAAGGAGAAGGAAGAGGTGAAGAGAGTAATGAAAGTGAAGGAAGATGGCTACAGAAGGAGGCTCTTGATGAGGTAATGAAGGAGGAGGAAGAGGAAGAGGAGGAGGAGGAGGAGAGGTTTGAGAGTGAGAGAGTACTAGCTATAAATCATGTAATATCAGTAGAGAGTCTGCCTTCTCTCTCTCTCTCTCTCTCTCTCTCTCTCTCTCTCTCTCTCTCTCTCTCTCTCTCTCTCTCTCTCTCTCTCTCTCTCGCCTACCTGATACGTGTTTCCTTTCTTTTTAATTAACTTAGATTACCTTTCAGGAACCTTACCAACTTACTCCTAATTGGTTTGACTTACTGAGAGGGAATATTAATTGTAAGTCATTGTCATTGCAGATTGTTATTTTATATATATTATTTTTCTTCCTTTCATCTTCATTTTTATCTTCATTTAATTTTATATCATCTTATTCATCATCTTATTCATTTTCTTCATCTACTTCATCTTATTCTTAATCATTATCATCATCATTACGTTGTAGAAGGGAGAGAGAGGTGGGTGGGTGGGTGGGTGGGGAGCAGCCTTGTTCTGTTCTATCCTGGTCATACATATGGAGATTACTAATTGAACTCTTCGTAATTGAACAAATACTTTCGTTATAGATTAAAAAGGTACTCTATTAATTGTTCTTTGTGTAATCTTATGTAATGATAAAAATAAATAATAATGATAAAAATAAATAATAATGATAAAAATAAATAATAATGATAAAAATAAATAATAAGGATAAAAATAAATAATAATGATAAAAATAAATCCTGTCTTCCTCCTCCTCCTCCTCTGCCAGCCATGGCTGGGGAGAGAAGCCTTCACCCTTACTATCCTGTATCCTTCACTCTAGATTAGATAGTGTATATTAGTGTATAATATTCACATTCGTAGGTGGTGAAATACAGTTTGATATTCTAGTAATGATAAAAATAAGTCCAGATTCGTGTTCATTTTGACCCAAAACATCATTGTAGAAATTTTCATCACATTCTGAGGTGTGAAAATTTTTCATCAAATTTCCAAGGTGACACCCTTAGATTTTTTTCAAGAAATTACGTTTTTTGAAATAACTCGAAAAGTATGAGGATTACGTAAAAGTTGTATATATTAGTAAAGATAGAGCATGAGACGCCCGTTCTAATGAGCTATACAGAAATATAATTGGACTATTGGTTATTGAGAAAATGATAAATATGTGTTTTTAACAAAACTTACACAAAACATTATTTTTTTCTTAAACGGTTCAATATATTTTAAATCTGATATGATATTTAGATAGAGCTCATCAAGCTTAATAAATTTGTATATAAACATTTAAACTGTAGGAGTAATAGTTTCGTAGTAAAATGACAAAGAAGATTTCGACCTCAATTCTGGTGGCAAATTTCGGCCCCAAACTGAACAATGCATTTCCGTGACAGTAATGATAAAACTGAGTCCAGATTCCTGATCAACACAACCAAAACACAAAACACAAAAACACACTTAGAATAACCTTCACGAGTTTTCAAAATAATAATAAGTTTCAAAATATTAATAAGTTTTCAAAATTTCCACTTATGCTAAGAGAAGCCTTCACCCTTACTATCCTGTATCCTTCACTCTAGA
>JAPQNM010000015.1:3630742-3633242 GCA_029783475.1 Metacarcinus magister
TTACCTGTCCCTAATTACGTGTTCACCTGCGTTACACCTTCCCAAAAGTCACCTCGTTAGAATTTTATGAGAGAGAGAGAGAGAGAGAGAGAGAGAGAGAGAGAGAGAGAGAGAGAGAGAGAGAGAGAGAGAGAGAGACAGACAGACAGACAGACAGAGATATGGAGAAGAGGAAAGGAAAGAAGAAAGGAAGAGAGAGAATAATATGATAAATGTGACAGGAAGATGAAAGAAAGGAAGAGAAGGAGGAGGAGGAGGAGGAGGAGGAAAAAAAATTGAGAGAGAAAAGAAAGATGATTTGCAGTTGAGAAGAAGGGGAGAGATAGAGGGGAATGCAGGGGGGGGGGTAGGGGTGAGGGGATGCAGTCTGGTTCAAATATTCATCGTATTTTATTTCGTCCAGCACAAGTTGAGGGGAAAGAAAGGAAAATAGTTGAGGGGAGAGGGAAAGTGAGGGGAAGGGGAAGGTTGGGGAGAGAAGAAAGATTGAAAGAAAAGAAAAGAGAGGAGAGGAGGGTGAGGGGAAAGAGAGGTAGAGGTGAGAGGAGGAAAAATTGAGGAGAAAGAGGGGAGGGGAGGGGAGAGGGAAAATTGAGAGGAAAAAGAGAGGGGGAAAGAGGGTAGTTTGAGGTTGAGGAGAAGAGGTGAGAAGAAAGAGGGGAAGAGGGAAGAGTAAGGGGAAAAAAGGGGAATTGGTGAAAGGGGAGAGGGAAAATTGAGGGGAAAGAGGGTAGGGGAAAGAGGAGAAGAGGTGAGGGGAGAGGTGGGACGGGAATGTGACTTTTGAGGCTCATAGTAACAAAACGGAATGGATTTACAGAAAGAGGGGAAGGATAGAGTGAGGGGAGGCTAGGAGAGGTGTGTGTGTGTGTGTGTGTGTGTGTGTGTGTGTGTGTGTGTGTGTGTGTTGATCTATCACTATTTTTATACATTTATTTATTTGATTAATATTATATCTGTTTATCTATCTATCTATCTACACACACACACCTTTACCCCCCCAAAACACCTATCCCCACCCCACCCACACCCACCCTACCTCCCCAGACACACACCCTACCCCCCCTAACTCACCTCCAACCGCCCCCCACACCCCCCCAACACACCTGGGCAGAGCTATGAAGGCCGTGATGTGTCCTTGATAAACAGAATCCAGAATTAAGGACATTAACCAAACGTGGAAGAGGAACACACGGACACTGAAGGGCTCGGGCAACCTCTTGAGACCTGAGGAGGAGGAGGAGGAGGAGGAGGAGGAGGAGGAGGAGGAGGAGGAGGAAGATATGGAATTAATTGTAGAGTAAAGTTAGTTAAGGAAATGTAAGCGTAGGAAGATGAGAGAGAGAGGGAGAGAGAGGGAGAGGGAGAGAGGGAGAGAGAGGGGTTAAATGAAAGTGAAGAGATGGAAAGCGAGGAGGAGGAGGAGGAAATTGAGAAGGATATAGTTAAGAAGGAAGGCAATTCGTGAGGATCTGAAATGAGGAGGAGGAGGAGGAGGAGGAAGAGGAAGAGGAAGAGGAAGAGGAGGAGGAGGAGGAGGACATTCAGAGGGTCAAGAATGAAATGGAGGATTAAGGAAGATTTTAAAAGGAAAGAAGGAAGGAAGGAAGGAAGAAAGAAGGAAGGAAGGAAGGAAGGAAGGAAAGAAAGAAGGAAAGAAAGAAAGAAGGAAGGAAAGAAGGAAGGAAAAGTTAAAGAAAGATTGAATTAGATGGAAAAAGGAAATAAATAAGAGATAAAGAGGAAAACAGAAAGAAAGAAAAACAATAAAATTCACAATAAATTCCAGTCAGACAGATTGAAAAGAAAGGAAAAAGAAGAAGAAGAAGAAGAAGAAGATGAAGAAGAAGAAGAAGAAGAAAGAAGATGAAGAAGAAAATGAAGAAGAAGAAGAAGAGATATGAAAGAATGAACAAAGGAAAGAAAATAAACGAGAAAAAAATAGAGAGAAGAAAGACCAGAAAAAAGAAATAGAGAAAGAGAGAGAAATATATATATTTTTGAACATTTACCTGAATTTCCGTGTGTGTGTGTGTGTGTGTGTGTGTGTGTGTGTGTGTGTGTGTGTGTGTGTGTGAGTGTGTCTGTGTCTGTGTGTGACATTCTATTTCCATTTACCTGCCTCGTATATTACTTAACACACACACACTCTCTCTCTCTCTCTCTCTCTCTCTCTCTCTCTCTCTCTCTCTCTCTCTCTCTCTCTCTCTCTCTCTCTCTCTCTCTCTCTCACTTACACTGCGAAACAATGGTCTTGGAGGCGTTGAAGAAGGCGACACGAAGACTTGGGAACTCTGAGGAGGAGGAGGAGGAGGAGGAGGAGGAGGAGGAGGAGGAGGAGGAGGAGGAGGAGGAGGAGGATAGTAACTTATAATCTGCAATCTCTAAACACCAAAGTACAAGACCACTGAAACCTAACATGAGGACCATAACTGGGTACACCTGAGGAGGAGGAGGAGGAGGAGGAGGAGGAGGAGGAGGAGGAGGAGGAGGAGGAGGA
>JAPQNM010000015.1:3635742-3645742 GCA_029783475.1 Metacarcinus magister
TGAATGAGTAAATGTACAGTGTGTTGGCCTGTTAAACCCGCCAACAGCTCCGAGGCATCGAGACAGCTTCGAGACTGCTTCAAGTACCGAGTTGCGGGCGGGGCTACCACTGCTTTTGTTTGGTGGTCAGTTGCCTCCCCGCCCCGCCGCGCCGCGCCGCCAGCCCGTCACCACTACTGTCAATACCTATACTACACTCTGACACCTTGGGATATACACTAGGGAAGATTGAACCTACCACCATGCTGTGTGTCCTTGTAAGTGAGTGAGTGAGTTAGTTAGTGAGTGAGTGAGTTAGTTAGTTAGTTAGTTAGTTAGGGAAGTGAGGGAAGGAAAGGAGGAGGGAGGGAAGGAGGGAGGGATGTGAAGGAAGGAAGGAGGGAGGGATGTGAGGGAAGGAGGGAGGGAGGGAAGTGAGAGAAGGAAGGAGGGAAGGAAAGGAGGAAAGGGAGGGAAGTAAGGAGGGAGGGTAAGTGAGTGAGTGAGAGAGAAAAGAGAGAGAGAGACAGATATTACTTACATTGATAACTCCAATTTTGAGAGAGCGTCCGTGGAATGAATTAGACTGAGGAGGGAACAGTACATCCCTTACAACCAGCCCTGTCTCTTGTGTCCATCTGAGAGAGAGAGAGAGAGAGAGAGAGAGAGAGAGAGAGAGAGAGAGAGAGAGAGAGAGAGAGAGAGAGAGAGAGAGAGAGTGTATTAGTTAAGACACCCAATCTTTCTCTCATTCTCAGCAAACTCTCATATTAACACCACCTCTACTCTCTCCCTTCCTTCCTTCCTCCTCCTCCTCCTCCTCCTCCTCCTCGTACCTCCCCACAGTATTGAAGTGCCTCGTTCCGTCACCTGGGGATACAAGGGTGAAGGCTATCCAGGTGTCAGGGGAATGGGTAGAGGGGCGTAAGAGCAGCGCGGTTGATGATTCCTCGAGGGCGTCTGCTAAGGCTTGTGTGGAGACGGTGTTGTCTAGCATCACGTAGTACCAAGTGGTGATCTGGGTGGGTGAGGGAGGTGAGGTTATTGGGGGTGAGGTGAGGTTATGGGGGTTGTTGGGGGGGAGGGTGAGGTTGTATGTGTGTGTGTTTGTACGTGTGTGTGTGTGTGTGTGATTCTTCTTTTCTATCTCTCTCTCTCTCTCTCTTTAAAAAAATATATTATGTATGTGTTTGGTAAATATTGATGTTTTAGTTTTTTTTCTTGTTGTTTTCTATATATTATTATTATTATTATTATTATTATTATTATTATTATTATTATTATTATTATTATTATTATTATTTTTTTTTTTATATTATTACTTGTGATGAATATTTGTTGAATAATTGGTTTATTTCTTATTGTAATTCTTTCCTTCCTTCCTTCCTTCCTTCCTTCCTTCCTTCCTTCCTTCCTTCCTTCCTCCTCCGTGTTATATATATACTACTACTTCATATTTCTGACTCTCTCCCCCCTCCTCTCCTCTCCCTCCCTCCTCTCCTCTTCCCTCCCCTCTCCTCTCCTCTCCCTCTCCCCTTTCTTCCCCTCTCTCCTCTCCTCTTCTCTCCTTTCCCTCCTCTCTCCTCTCCTCTTCCCTCCTCTCCTCTCCTCTTCTCTTCTCTCCTTTCCCTCCTCTTCCCTCTTCCCTCTCCCTCTTCTCTCCCCTCCTTTACTCTCTGATTCATTGCACTTTCCCCTCTAAACGAAATCCAACACTATTTTTCAAAGTTCAAAATTCTTCAATACTTTTCGTGGAGACCCAAAATTATTGCTATTTCCTCTCCTCCTATTCTTCTTCTTCTTCTTCCTATCTTTATTACTGTTATTCTTCTGCCTATCCTTCTTTCTTATTGTATATATTTATTTTTTTCATTTATCCTTCCTCCTATCTTTCTTTTTATTCTTTTCCTCCTATTCTTCTCTCTTGTTCTTGCCTTCTATCCTTCTCTTCTATCCTTCTTCCTTCCTTCTATCCTATACCTCCCTCTCTCCTCCCTCCTTCCTTCCTTCTATCCTATCTCTCCTTCCTTCCCTCCTTCCCTCCTTCCTTCCTTTCTTCAGTGCTACAAACAAGGCTCTTTTTCCAATATATATCTTTGCTTTATGTCCTTCTCGCCCCCAAAGGATACTGAATACTGAATCTGACTCCCGTTTTCTTTGACAGGTGAAGCGGAGGGAATTAGAAAACGAAGTCCGGCCAGGCTTGAGGTAAGGGATAACTTTAATATTGATTTATTTTTATTGCCTTGCCGTCAGACGTGGGAGGAGGAGGGAGAGAAGGAGGAGGAGGAGAAGGAGGAGGAGAAGACATCTATTGAAGTTACGTGACGAGCGATTTTTGTCTCTCTCTCTTTTCCGTTTTTATTATTATTATTATTTTTCTTCATTTATAAACCTTTACGTGTATAATGTCCGTTTGTCCGTCTGTCTGTTTACTTGTTTACTTGTTTATCGAGAGAGAGAGAGAGAGAGAGAGAGAGAGAGAGAGAGAGAGAGAGAGAGAGAGAGAGAGAGAGAGAGAGAGAGCATGTAGGGGGTAACTGTGTTGTTTTAGTACGTTGAATTCCTAAAATAATTGGAAACATCAGAAAGTTGAATGAAGAACATCAATCAGCGGGGAGAGAGAGAGAGAGAGAGAGAGAAAGAGAGAGAGAGAGAGAGAGAGAGAGAGAGAGAGAAAGAGAGAGAGAGAGAGAGAGAGAGACCTTTGACTTTGACCTTAGTTGACCTTATACTCACCACAATGTTGATGACCTCCATGACGACTCTTCTCTGTACCGAGGAAGAGGAGGAGGAGGAGGAGGAGGAGGAGGAGGAGGAGGGGATAAAAATTTGGTTTTAATGAATCTCGTATTTGAATGACATAAAATTTAAATCATTCTCTCTCTCTCTCTCTCTCTCTCTCTCTCTCTCTCTCTCTCTCTCTCTCTCTCTCTCTCTCTCTCTCTCTCTCTCTCTCTCTCAATTTCTTTCAATTCTGGTCCTTCATGTGCTATTCAACACCACCTTCTTTTCCTCTTCTCTGTCTTCCTTCCTTCGTTCTTTCCTTCTTTCCTTCTCTCCTTCTCTCAATCACTCACTCGCATCTGCTTTCTCTTTCTCTTTCTTTCTTTCTTTCTTTTTCTTTTTTTTCTTTTTTTTTTTCTTCTTTTTTTTCTTCTCTTCTTCCTCTCCTTAACACACACTCTTTTCCATTTTCTTTTTCCTCAGTCAGTCAGTCAGTCAGTCAGTCAGTCAGCCAGTCAGTCAGCCAGTCAGTCAGTCAGTCAGTCAGTCAGTCAGTCAGTCAGTGAGTCAAATATTCATTCTTTCAGTCACTCAATCTCTTCATATATTACTGATTTTCTTCCTTCCTTCCTTCCTTCCCTGACTCTTTCCTTCTTTCTCTCCATCCTTCCCTCCTTCCCTATTACCATCTTTCCTTCCATTCCCTCCTCATCTCCTTATCTCCCTCTTCCCTTCCTTCCCTTATTCATTCCTTCCTTATCATTCTCTTTCTATCCTTCCCTTCATTTCTCCCTCCTTCCTTCCCTCACTCCTTCCATCCTTCCCTCTCCCCTCTCCTGCTGTACACTATAGAGTATATCATCTAATTTGCCTTCTCTTACTCCATCCATCCTTCCCTTCTTCCTCATACCCTCTTCCCCTCCCCTCCCCTCACCCCTCCCCTCTTCCCCTCCCCCATCTCCCCTCACCTGCCGTACAATGTCGAGTATATCCTCCGACGTCCCATACACCAGGAATTGATCAGTGCTTAGGTAACCTTCAGTGGGTCCAAGGTGTGTTAGGAACTTATAAAGATTCTCCCACATCTCAAACTGTATGAACCGCTCACATAGCATGGCAGTGACCCGGTCCAGACCCTCCACTGCCGGACCAAGGGGAAAAAAAGAGGGAAAGAAAGGGTTTGTATATGTGGGGTTACATTTGGTGTATGGGTTAAGGGAAAAAAGGGGAAAATAAAGGGTGAATGAACTCTATTTTGGGTGTAAGGAAAACAAGGGGAAAAAAAGGGGAAAAGAAAGGGTAAATTAACTCTATTTGGGTGAGGGGAAACAAGGGAAAAAAAGAGGAAATAAATTGTTAGTAGGGAAATAAAATGTGGTTCTATATATATTGTAGATTCATAGGTAAGGGAAATGAGGGGAAAATAAAGGGTAAAAACTATATTTCCTGTCTATTGGTGAAGGGAAACAAGGGGAAGAAAGGGTTAATTAATAGATAAAGGAAACTTGAGAGGGAAAAAAAGGTAAACAGACTCCATTTTCACTTCATGGGTGAGGGGAAACAAGAGGAAAATAAAAGGTGTATTGGTAAGGCAATTGTTGGTATAAGAGTGAGGGGAAGACAAAGGATTGGTCTCCATTTTCCTTCCTAGAGTGAGGGGAAACGAGAGGGGAAATAAAGAGTTATATAGTAGATAAAACTCGTGTTGGTCCAGGTGTGAGGGGAGGTGAGGGGAAATTTAAGAGTTTAGTTAAGTTAAGGGTACACTTGTCTAAACCCTTTATTTTCTGCCTAAGGGTGAGGGGAAAAAAAAGGGTTTGTGTCTATTTTTAGTGAGGGGAAAAAAAGGTCTTAAATAAAATAGAATAAAAGCTAAGGGAAGAAAAGGGAAAAGGGGAAATAAGAGATATAGAGTTAGAGAAAGGGAGGGAATATAGAGGTAAGGGGAAAGGAAGGGAAGTGAGGGGAGAGAGAAGGGGAAGAGAAGGAGAGTGAAGGGAGAGAGAAGGGGAAGAGAAGGGAGAGGTTAGGAAGTTAATAGAGAGTGAGGGGAGATAAATAAGGGGAAGTTAATGGAAGGGAAGCTAAGAGGGATGTAAAGTAATGAGGGGAAGTGAGGGGAGGAGGAGGAGGAGGAAGAGGAGGAGGAGGATTATAGGTGAAATACTAATGAGGAAAGGGAAAGGAAAGTTGATAGGGAAATGAGGAGAGAGAGAGAGAGAGAGAGAGAGAGAGAGAGGAGAGAGAGAGAGAGAGAGAGAGAGAGAGAGAGAGAGAGAGAGAGAGTGTTGGTGACATATGAAAACGGATGTGAAAAAAAAAAGAGACGAGGAGGAGGAGGAGGAGGAAGGGAGGAAGGGAAAGGGAGGAGGAGGAGGAGAGAAATGCAATAATTTAGTGCTCTCGTGGAGGTAAACTACACACACACACACACACACACACACACACACACACACACACACACACACACACACACACACACACACACAGGCAAGGTTACGCTTTTCATCTCATCTTCAGTCTTGTATGGAAGGCAATTACCTGGTTTTTACTTGATTACAGGTGTGTGTGTGTGTGTGTGTGTGTGTGTCTGTGTGTGTGTGTGTGTGTGTGTGTGTGTGTGTGTGTGTGTGTTGTGGTTAATTTGAGACTACGTAAATCTCTCTCTTTTCAGATCCATTTTTGTTTATTGAAAATTTGCTTGCTATTCAAAACTTTATATATTTTTTTTTATCCTTCTGTGTGTGTGGGTGTGTGTGTATGTGTATCTGTCTCTGTTTGTGTCTGTGTCTGTCTGTGTGTGTGTGTTTCATGAATTTATTTTTTCTATCTCTGTTATCTGTCAGTCAACTTTTCCTCCTCTTTCTCCTTCATTTTTTTCTTCTTATCATCCTTGTTATCTTCTTCCTCCTGTTTCTTCTTTTGTGTTCCTTCTCCTCATTCTCATTCCCCTTGTTTCTTTCTTCTATTAATCTTCATCTTCTTCTTCTTCTTCCTCCTCCTCCTCCTCCTCCTCCTCCTCCTCCTCCTCCTCCTCCTCCTCCTCCTCCTCCTCCTCTTCCTGTGAAACTCCTCTCACATCCTTGACTTTCTCTGGCGTTTCTTTAACTTCTAAGTCTGGTTAAGTTCTTACAAACACCCTCGTTACCACCAATTACGCTGTTTCTTTTCCTCTCTTTAGTGTGTGTTGACCTTTCTATTCATGCTCTTCTTCCTTCTCCTCCTCCTCCTCTTCCTCCTCCTCCTCCTCCTCCTCCTCCTCCTCCTCCTCCTCCTCCTCCTCCTCTTCCTCTTCTTCATTTTCTTTCTGCAAATCGTTTTTTTTTATTTATTTATTTTTTTCCTTAAGAGTGCTAGACAGAAAAACAGGTGGGTGAGGAGAAGCCTTTTCGCTTTTTTATCCTGCCTTCACACTTGTATTGAATATCTTTTTTGTACATTAGTTAGTCTCTAATTAAGTTTATTTTTTTTTTTTTTATATAGTTGACGTGATTTTCGCTTTGTCTAACTAACATTCTTCTGTTCTTCTGTTTTCTTTTCTACACACACACACACACACACACACACACACACACACACACACACACACACCCACCCACACCCACACACACACACACAGGTAAACAGGTGCTTAATTAGACAGGTAACTCACCCATCTTCCCTTTAGTCACCAGGTGTATATCAACATGTCCAGTCGTGACCAGAATGTCTATGATAAAGTGACCTAACTTAACCCCTGTGTCTTGACCTAAGTTAGAGGTGAAGGGGTGCCGGCTAGGGGTGGCGGAGAGGGCCTTGGTCTTGGGGTGGGTGGCGGAGAGGGCCTTGGTCTTGGGGTAGGGGGCGGAGAGGGTCTTGGTCTTGGGGTGGGGGGTAGAGGTGTCATTTTCAAGCCTGGGGACGTTAGGGGGCGCCGCGCCATCTGGTCTTGTCGGTAATATGTCTTCAATTTGTCTCATGCTGCTGACGTGACCTTGGGGAGGGGGGAAGGGGAGAGAGAGAGAGAGAGAGAGAGAGAGAGAGAGAGAGAGAGAGGGAGAGAGGGAGAGAGAGAGATTAATCCTTACTCATTTCATTACACTCCCATTCATCTTGCAACATTTCTTACATTTATAACAATCTAAGTAATTTATATATTTAATTTAATCTACCTTAGTACTCCATGACAAACAAACAAACAAACAAATAAACAAATAAATAATGGAAATGTCATAGAAAACGAGAGCCAGGTTAGGTTGATCAAAGAGAGAGAGAGAGAGAGAGAGAGAGAGAGAGAGAGAGAGAGAGAGAGAGAGAGAGAGAGAGAGAGAGAGAGAGAGAGAGAGAGAGAGAGAGGGGAAAAGTGATGAAATACAGAAAGGAGAAACACAGATAAAGAATAGGATGATAAAGTGTAGAATAGAGAAGAATTAGAAAACTGGAATACTGGAATAACTGGAATATTGGAATTGATAGAAAACTGGAATACTAGAATAGGTAGAAAACTGGAATAGGTAGAAACTGGAATGCTGGAATAGGTGAAATAACTGGAATATTGGAATTGATGGCATAACTGGAATACTGGAATGACTGGAATCGATGGTAAGGCTTAATATTCCATCTTTATCCACCCTTAATATTGATGTAATTTTATAGTGCATAGAGAGACAGATGAGGGGAAGAGAAGAGGGGAGAGGGGAAGGAAAGAGGAAGAGGGGAAGAAGAAAAAAAGGGAAAGGTAAGAAGTTAGAGGGGAAGGGAAGATGTAAGAGGAAAGAAGGAAAGAGGGGAGAGGGAGAGAGGAAAGATGGTTTGCAATTCTTTAGGGGAAAATTTCAACTGAGGATAAACTGTATGTGAGGGAATAGGAATGGAAATATTAGAGTGTATTGTCCTGCTAGTTGCACTCTCTCTCTCTCTCTCTCTCTCTCTCTCTCTCTCTCTCTCTCTCTCTCTCTCTCTCTCTCTCTCTCTCTCTCTCTCTCTCTCTCTCTCTCTCTCTCTCTGTGCAAGAATGAAGTTACTGGAAGGGAAATGCAGGAAAATGATAAAAAAATAATAGAGTTTCATAGCGTTAAGTGGAGTGAGAAACAATGTGAAAGAATAGAGATAGAGAGAGATACATGGAGAGAGATACATAGAGAGATACATAGAGAGATACATAGAGAGAGAGATACATAGAGAGAGATAAATAGAGATAAATAGAGATAGAGATAAATAGAGAGAGATAGAGATAGAGAGGTAGATAGATAGATAGATCGATCGATAAATAAGAGAGAGAGATATAGTTTTATCAATTGGTTCTATTTAATGAAGTGGAAAATAAAAAGATAAAAGAAAGTGTAAATAAAAGAATAAATTAATAATAAAAAAAATAATTATAGACATTAGTAGAAAACAATAAAATAAAAAAAAGAAACAAAATGTGCAGAAAAAAGATAAATAGAAACAATTTATATATTAGTACATGATAAAAAAAAAGGTTAAAATTGATGGAAAATAATAGTGTTAAATATGTATGTTTTTATTATTTTTTTTTTATAATTTTGTAACTAACGACCTAATTATCCAATAGGTGAAGGGTGTTTATTGATGATTAACAGGTGGGTTGGAGGTGGTATTAATTAAGGAGGGGGGGGAGGGGGGGGTAGGGGGGGGCGACGTGCCACTAATATACTGAACCTTGATTAATTGTATAAATAAATAAGGAAAATAATTAGGGTGTGTGTGTGTGTGTGTGTGTGTGTGTGTGTGTGTGTGTGTGTGTGTGTGTGTGTGTGTGTGTTTCATTTATTTCCCTTTGAGTTGCTCGTCTTTTGTTTCCTTTGCTGTGTATTCCTTTGTTGTTTGTCCTTTATTTGCTTTAATGCCTCGCAGGGGGAAAAAAAGGAACACACACACACACACACACACACACACACACACACACACACACTCACCTGTTACAGCCTTGTTTCTATCTCCTAACGACCTCTTTTCACGTTTAGAAGAGTGACTCCTCCACCCAGCCTCGCCTCCCGTTTTCTTTCTCTTCTCTATACTCCGTTTTCTCTCTTCCTCTTCCGTTTTCTTTCTCTTCTCCATACTCCGTTTTCTCTCTTCCTCTTCCGTTTTCTTTCTCTTCTCCATACTCCGTTTTCTCTCACCCTCTCCCATTTTCTTTCTTTTTCTCTGTTCTTCGTCTTTTCTCTCGTTCTTATTGTTTAAACTTTTATCGTTATGTGTTGTGTTGTTGTTGTTTTTGTTTTTTTCTTCTCCTTGCTCTTGTTTCGTGTTTGGTTGTTTTTGTTTTTTTGTTTCTCTTTGTGCTTGGGTGTCTTTCATCTTTGTAGTGAAGGCTTCCTGGGTATTGCCTTCTTTGCCTAAGTCTTCTTTATCATCTTCTTTATCTTCTTCTTCTTCTTCCGTATTGTCTTCTATGTTTAAGTCTTCTTGTTCTTGTTCTTGTTCTTGTTCTGCTTTCTCTTCATTGCCTTCTTTGCTTAAATCTTCTTTTTCTTCTTCTTCTTCTTCTTCTTGGGTCTTGTTTGTAGTGTGGTGGTGGTTGTAGTTGTGGTGAGGAAGGGTTGTGGTGGTGGTGGTGGTGGTTGTGGTTGTTGTTATTACTTCTACCACAATTATCATCATCACTAATATGAGAATTGTGGTGATTGTGGTGATTGGTTTCTTGCGTGTCATTCTCTCTCTCTTTTTTTTCTCTTTTCTCTCTCTCTTTCTTTCTTTCTTTAATAACCTGAAAAAGGGAAAAAAATATGTAATTAAGTAGTAAATTTAAACTTTCTCTTTTTCTCACACACACACACACACACACACACACACACACACACACACACACACACACACACACACACACACACACACACAACAAAACTTACCGGAAGAAGTAGTAATGGACGGATGGCAAGAGAGAGAGAGAGAGAGAGAGAGAGAGAGAGAGAGAGAGAGAGAGAGAGAGAGAGAGAGAGAGAGAGAGAGAGAGAGAGAAAGAGAAAGACAGAGACAGAGAGAGAGTAATAACAAACAGACAAACAAAGACACATACGTTTACCTGAGTTACCTGAGAGAGAGACCAATTAACAGGTGACACAGAGAGCAACTCACTCTAACACACACTAAGCAGCTTATATATGTGTGTGTGTGTGTGTGTGTGTGTGTGTGTGTGTGTGGGGGCGGGCGCGGGTGACCTTTCCTACTTGTCGCTATTTTTATATCTGTTTGATCTTTTATCATATTCCTTTTTGGTATTCTTCTATTGTTGTTGTGATCTTCTTCTTCTTCTTCTTCTTCTTCTTTTATTTTTTTATTTTTGATTATC
>JAPQNM010000015.1:3655158-3662658 GCA_029783475.1 Metacarcinus magister
ACTATTTCACATTGAATTTGGTATATATAGTTGGACTCTTCCTCCTCCTCCTCCTCCTCCTCCTCCTCCTCCTCCTCCTCCTCCTCCTCCTCCTCCTCCTCCTCCTCCTCCTCCTCCTCTTCCATAGCCATTGGCACCGGTGACAGAGTCAGTAGTGAAGATTTTGATCGGCCGGTCATGTCCGAACGAGCGGTGGGAATTGAATTGTTTTCTGCCTCTATATACCTAATTCTAGTGAGCCTTATCTTGATGCAGCAGCATTTAAGAATGAAAATAAATAACTTCCATAGCCATTGGCACCGGTGACAGTCAGTAGTTAAGATTTTGATCGGCCGGTCATGTCCGAACGAGCGGTGGGAATTGAATTGTTTTCTGCCTCTATATACCTAATTCTAGTGAGCCTTATCTTGATGCAGCAGCATTTAAGAATGAAAATAAATAACTTCCATAGCCATTGGCACCGGTGACAGAGTCAGTAGTGAGGATTTTGATCGGCCGGTCATGACCAAGCGAGCGGTGGGAATTGAATTGTTTTCTGCCTCTATATACCTAATTCTAGTGAGCCTTACCTTGATGCAGCAGCATTTAAGAATGAAAATAAATAACTTCCATAGCCATTGGCACCGGTGACAGAGTCAGTAGTGAAGATTTTGATCGGCCGGTCATGACCGAGCGAGCGGTGGGAATTGAATTGTTTTCTGCCTCTATATACCTAATTCTAATGAGCCTTATCTTGATGCAGCAGCATTTAAGAATGAAAATAAATAACTTCCATAGCCATTGGTACCGGTGACAGAGTCAGTAGGGAAGATTTTGATCGGCCGGTCATGGCCGAGCGAGCGGTGGGAATTGAATTGTTTTCTGCCTCTATATACCTAATTTTAATGAGCCTTATCTTGATGCAGCAGCATTTAAGAATGAAAATAAATAACTTCCATAGCCATTGGCACCGGTGACAGAGTCAGTAGTGAAGATTTTGATCGGCCGGTCATGACCGAGCGAGCGGTGGGAATTGAATTGTTTTCTGCCTCTATATACCTAATTCTAGTGAGCCTTATCTTGATGCAGCAGCATTTGAGAATGAAAATAAATAACTTCCATAGCCATTGGCACCGGTGACAGTCAGTAGTGAAGATTTTGATCGGCCGGTCATGTCCGAACGAGCGGTGGGAATTGAATTGTTTTCTGCCTCTATATACCTAATTCTAGTGAGCCTTATCTTGATGCAGCAGCATTTAAGAATGAAAATAAATAACTTCCATAGCCATTGGCACCGGTGACAGAGTCAGTAGTGAAGATTTTGATCGGCCGGTCATGACCGAGCGAGCGGTGGGAATTGAATTGTTTTCTGCCTCTATATACCTAATTCTAGTGAGCCTTATCTTGATGCAGCAGCGTTTAAGAATGAAAATAAATAACTTCCATAGCCATTGGCACCGGTGACAGAGTCAGTAGTGAAGATTTTGATCGGCCGGTCATGGCCGAGCGAGCGGTGGGAATTGAATTGTTTTCTGCCTCTATATACCTAATTCTAATGAGCCTTATCTTGATGCAGCAGCATTTAAGAATGAAAATAAATAACTTCCATAGCCATTGGCACCGGTGACAGAGTCAGTAGTGAAGATTTTGATCGGCCGGTCATGGCCGAGCGAGCGGTGGGAATTGAATTGTTTTCTGCCTCTATATACCTAATTCTAATGACCCTTATCTTGATGCAGCAGCATTTAAGAATGAAAATAAATAACTTCCATAGCCATTGGCACCGGTGACAGAGTCAGTAGTGAAGATTTTGATCGGCCGGTCATGACCGAGCGAGCGGTGAGAATTGAATTATTTTCTGCCTCTATATACCTGATTATAGTGAGCCTTATCTTGATGCAGCAGCATTTAAGAATGAAAATAAATAACTTCCATAGCCATTGGCACCGGTGACAGAGTCAGTAGTGAGGATTTTGATCGGCCGGTCATGACCAAGCGAGCGGTGGGAATTGAATTGTTTTCTGCCTCTATATACCTAATTCTAATGAGCCTTATCTTGATGCAGCAGCATTTAAGAATGAAAATAAATAATTTCCATAGCCATTGGCACCGGTGACAGAGTCAGTAATGAAGATTTTGATCGGCCGGTCATGGCCGAGCGAGCGGTGGGAATTGAATTGTTTTCTGCCTCTATATACCTAATTCTAATGAGCCTTATCTTGATGCAGCAGCATTTAAGAATGAAAATAAATAACTTCCATAGCCATTGGCACCGGTGACAGAGTCAGTAGTGAAGATTTTGATCGGCCGGTCATGGCCGAGCGAGCGGTGGGAATTGAATTGTTTTCTGCCTCTATATACCTAATTCTAATGACCCATATCTTGATGCAGCAGCATTTAAGAATGAAAATAAATAACTTCCATAGCCATTGGCACCGGTGACAGAGTCAGTAGTGAAGATTTTGATCGGCCGGTCATGACCGAGCGAGCGGTGAGAATTGAATTATTTTCTGCCTCTATATACCTGATTATAGTGAGCCTTATCTTGAGGCAGCAGCATTTAAGAATGAAAATAAATAACTTCCATAGCCATTGGCACCGGTGACAGAGTCAGTAGTGAAGATTTTGATCGGCCGGTCATGGCCGAGCGAGCGGTGGGAATTGAATTGTTTTCTGCCTCTATATACCTAATTCTAATGAGCCTTATCTTGATGCAGCAGCATTTATGAATAAAAATAAATAACTTCCATAGCCATTGGCACCTGTGACAGAGTCAGTAGTGAGGATTTTGATCGGCCGGTCATGACCAAGCGAGCGGTGGGAATTGAATTGTTTTCTGCCTCTATATACCTAATTCTAATGAGCCTTATCTTGATGCAGCAGCATTTAAGAATGAAAATAAATAACTTCCATAGCCATTGGCACCGGTGACAGTCAGTAGTGAAGATTTTGATCGGCCGGTCATGGCCAAGCGAGCGGTGGGAATTGAATTGTTTTCTGCCTCTATATACCTAATTCTAATGAGCCTTATCTTGATGCAGCAGCATTTAAGAATGAAAATAAATAACTTCCATAGCCATTGGTACCGGTGACAGAGTCAGTAGGGAAGATTTTGATCGGCCGGTCATGGCCGAGCGAGCGGTGGGAATTGAATTGTTTTCTGCCTCTATATACCTAATTCTAATGAGCCTTATCTTGATGCAGCAGCATTTAAGAATGAAAATAAATAACTTCCATAGCCATTGGCACCGGTGACAGTCAGTAGTGAAGATTTTGATCGGCCGGTCATGTCCGAACGAGCGGTGGGAATTGAATTGTTTTCTGCCTCTATATACCTAATTCTAGTGAGCCTTATCTTGATGCAGCAGCATTTAAGAATGAAAATAAATAACTTCCATAGCCATTGGCACCGGTGACAGAGTCAGTAGTGAAGATTTTGATCGGCCGGTCATGGCCGAGCGAGCGGTGGGAATTGAATTGTTTTCTGCCTCTATATACCTAATTCTAATGAGCCTTATCTTGATGCAGCAGCATTTAAGAATGAAAATAAATAACTTCCATAGCCATTGGCACCGGTGACAGAGTCAGTAGTGAAGATTTTGATCGGCCGGTCATGGCCGAGCGAGCGGTGGGAATTGAATTGTTTTCTGCCTCTATATACCTAATTCTAGTGAGCCTTATCTTGATGCAGCAGCATTTAAGAATGAAAATAAATAACTTCCATAGCCATTGGCACCGGTGACAGAGTCAGTAGTGAAGATTTTGATCGTCAGGTCATGACCGAGCGAGCGGTGGGAATTGAATTATTTTCTGCCTCTATATACCTGTATATAGTGAGCCTTATCTTGATGCAGCAGCATTTAAGAATGAAAATAAATAACTTCCATAGCCATTGGCACCGGTGACAGAGTCAGTAGTGAAGATTTTGATCGGCCGGTCATGGCCGAGCGAGCGGTGGGAATTGAATTGTTTTCTGCCTCTATATACCTAATTCTAATGAGCCTTATCCCCATGCAGCAGCATTTAAGAATAAAAATAAATAACTTCCATAGCCATTGGCACCTGTGACAGAGTCAGTAGTGAGGATTTTGATCGGCCGGTCATGACCAAGCGAGCGGTGGGAATTGAATTGTTTTCTGCCTCTATATACCTAATTCTAATGAGCCTTATCTTGATGCAGCAGCATTTAAGAATGAAAATAAATAACTTCCATAGCCATTGGCACCGGTGACAGTCAGTAGTGAAGATTTTGATCGGCCGGTCATGGCCAAGCGAGCGGTGGGAATTGAATTGTTTTCTGCCTCTATATACCTAATTCTAATGAGCCTTATCTTGATGCAGCAGCATTTAAGAATGAAAATAAATAACTTCCATAGCCATTGGCACCGGTGACAGAGTCAGTAGTGAAGATTTTGATCGGCCGGTCATGGCCGAGCGAGCGGTGGGAATTGAATTGTTTTCTGCCTCTATATACCTAATTCTAATGAGCCTTATCTTGATGCAGCAGCATTTAAGAATGAAAATAAATAACTTCCATAGCCATTGGCACCGGTGACAGAGTCAGTAGTGAAGATTTTGATCGGCCGGTCATGACCAAGCGAGCGGTGGGAATTGAATTATTTTCTGCCTCTATATACCTGATTATAGTGAGCCTTATCTTGATGCAGCAGTATTTAAGAATGAAAATAAATAACTTCCATAGCCATTGGCACTGGTGACAGAGTCAGTAGTGAAGATTTTGATCGGCCGGTCATGACCGAGCGAGCGGTGGGAATTGAATTGTTTTCTGCCTCTATATACCTAATTCTAATGAGCCTTATCTTGATACAGCAGCATTTAAGAATGAAAATAAATAACTTCCATAGCCATTGGCACCGGTGACAGAGTCAGTAGGGAAGATTTTGATCGGCCGGTCATGGCCGAGCGAGCGGTGGGAATTGAATTGTTTTCTGCCTCTATATACCTAATTCTAATGAGCCTTATCTTGATGCAGCAGCATTTAAGAATAAAATAAATAACTTCCATAGCCATTGGCACCGGTGACAGAGTCAGTAGTGAAGATTTTGATCGGCCGGTCATGACCGAGCGAGCGGTGGGAATTGAATTGTTTTCTGCCTCTATATACCTAATTCTAATGAGCCTTATCTTGATGCAGCAGCATTTAAGAATGAAAATAAATAACTTCCATAGCCATTGGCACCGGTGACAGAGTCAGTAGTGAAGATTTTGATCGGCCGGTCATGACCGAGCGAGCGGTGGGAATTGAATTGTTTTCTGCCTCTATATACCTGATTATAGTGAGCCTTATCTTGATGCAGCAGCATTTAAGAATGAAAATAAATAACTTCCATAGCCATTGGCACCGGTGACAGAGTCAGTAGTGAAGATTTTGATCGGCCGGTCATGACCGAGCGAGCGGTGGGAATTGAATTGTTTTCTGCCTCTATATACCTAATTCTAATGAGCCCTTATCTTGATGCAGCAGCATTTAAGAATGAAAATAAATAACTTCCATAGCCATTGGCACCGGTGACAGAGTCAGTAGTGAAGATTTTGATCGGCCGGTCATGACCGAGCGAGCGGTGGGAATTGAATTGTTTTCTGCCTCTATATACCTAATTCTAATGAGCCTTATCTTGATGCAGCAGCATTTAAGAATGAAAATAAATAACTTCCATAGCCATTGGCACCGGTGACAGAGTCAGTAGTGAAGATTTTGATCGGCCGGTCATGACCGAGCGAGCGGTGGGAATTGAATTATTTTCTGCCTCTATATACCTGATTATAGTGAGCCTTATCTTGATGCAGCAGCATTTAAGAATGAAAATAAATAACTTCCATAGCCATTGGCACCGGTGACAGAGTCAGTAGTGAAGATTTTGATCGGCCGGTCATGACCGAGCGAGCGGTGGGAATTGAATTGTTTTCTGCCTCTATATACCTAATTCTAGTGAGCCTTATCTTGATGCAGCAGCATTTAAGAATGAAAATAAATAACTTCCATAGCCATTGGCACCGGTGACAGAGTCAGTAGTGAAGATTTTGATTGGCCGGTCATGACCGAGCGAGCGGTGGGAATTGAATTGTTTTCTGCCTCTATATACCTAATTCTAATGAGCCTTATCTTGATGCAGCAGCATTTAAGAATGAAAATAAATAACTTCCATAGCCATTGGTACCGGTGACAGAGTCAGTAGGGAAGATTTTGATCGGCCGGTCATGGCCGAGCGAGCGGTGGGAATTGAATTGTTTTCTGCTTCTATATACCTAATTCTAATGAGCCTTATCTTGATGCAGCAGCATTTAAGAATGAAAATAAATAACTTCCATAGCCATTGGCACCTGTGACAGAGTCAGTAGTGAGGATTTTGATCGGCCGGTCATGACCAAGCGAGCGGTGGGAATTGAATTGTTTTCTGCCTCTATATACCTAATTCTAATGAGCCTTATCTTGATGGCTGTTTGTTCTTCCTATGTGTTCCTATGTGTTCCTCCTCCTCCTCCTCCTCCTCCTCCTCTTTTAAAATCTTCTCTCAACTCGTTTCTTATATATTTTTTTTCATCAAGAGTAATGAAAGAAAAAGAGGAGGAGGAGGAGGAGGAGGGGGAGGGGGGGGGAGGAGGAGGAGGAGGAGAGGGAGGACTAGTAATGCTGCTCTTACCTTTGTATTTACCTTCCTTTTCTTCTTCCTCCTCCTCTTCTTCCTCCTCGTCTTCTTCCTCCTCCTCCTCCTCCTCCTCCTCCTCCTCACTACTGTTGTCATTATTTCGTTTTCTTCAGTTTTTCATGTTATTGTTATCAGTACATCACAGTCTCTCTCTCTCTCTCTCTCTCTCTCTCTCTCTCTCTCTCTCTCTCTCTCTCTCTCTCTCTCTCTCTCTCTCTCTCTCTCGTTTGTTTTCCTTACTATGGAGGTCGATTGAAGTTATTTTTTTTTCCTCGTATTGTTTTTGTTTTCCATCTTATTGTTCTTTTTTTCCCCTCATTGTTTCCTTTTTTTCCCTGTAATTCTTTGTATGACACGTAACATATATGCCCTTTGTAACACCTGTCCTCTTTGTAACACCTGTCCTACTTTGTTCTATTCTTTGTAATACCTCTAGAATTATTATTATTATTATTATGTAGTAGTAGTAGTAGTTGTTGTACCTGTTTTTTTTATTATTTTATTCATTCATTTGTTTATTTATTATTATTATTATTATTATTATTATTATTATTATTATTATTAGTGTATATTCAGGTGTGTTAATGAGCTTAGTGTACAGGTGTGTGTGTGTGTGTGTGTGTGTGTGTGTGTGTGTGTGTGTAAATCCTATTGACACTTACTCCTTACTCTCTATTCCTTCCTTCATTCCTTCCTTCCTTCCTTCCTTTCTTCCTTCATTCCTTCCTTCCCTCTTTGACGATATACTCTATTTCTGGGTATTACATTTTGATTCCTCCTCCTCCTCCTCCTCCTCCTCCTCCTCCTCCTCCTCTTTGTTCTTCTCCTTATTCCTACCGTTATCATTTATTTC
>JAPQNM010000015.1:3667658-3675158 GCA_029783475.1 Metacarcinus magister
CAGAATTCTGCCTCCTTTACGAAATCCAATATTACCTGTGTGTTTTAGGGGTTAGTTAAAGGTGTGGTTAGTTAGTTAAAGGTGTGTGTGTGTGTGTGTGTGTTTTTGTTGGGTGTAAGGGGCGCTTCTATATGTGTGTGTGTGTGTGTGTGTGTGTGGAGGGGGAGGGTTAAATTGTGTGTGTTTGGGTGTTAGGCGAAATAGTTTGTGTGTGTTGGGTGTGTGTGTGTGTGTGTGTGTGTGTGTGTGTGTGTGTGTGTGTGTGTGTGTGTGTGTGTGTGTGTGTGTGTGTGTGTGTGTGTGTGTGTGTGTTCTATTCAGCTACAATACAGTCATTTTAAACATTAGTAAAAAAAAAAAATTGAGATCAAAAGGAAAGAAAAAAAAAGGAAGGGAAATAAAATATGGAATGTGTTACTAAACGAAGCACATTAATCTCTCTCTCTCTCTCTCTCTCTCTCTCTCTCTCTCTCTCTCTCTCTCTCTCTCTCTCTCTCTCTCTCTCTCTCTCTCTCTCTCTCTCTCTCTCACACACATTACCTTGAGTCAAAATTCATGAGTAAAATCAAGGAGAAAATATTTTGCTAAAGAGAAAGAAAGTTTATGCATGAAAGGCAACTTAGAGAGAGAGAGAGAGAGAGAGAGAGAGAGAGAGAGAGAGAGAGAGAGAGAGAGAGAGAGAGAGAGAGAGAGAGAGAGAGAGAGAGAGAGAGAGAGAGAGAGAGAGAATAAAGGGGAATTTTTTTTTTTATTTCGTTTTAATGAAAGTCGTGTGTCCGAGATTCCTCTGGGGACTGCTGGAGGAGGAAGAGGAGGAGGAGGAGGAGGAAGAGGAAGAAGAAGAGGAAGAGGAAGATATTTGTGGTGATGGCTTTAATTATCAAACGAGTAATTCATCAATATTTCTCTCTTTATCTCTATCTCTATTTATCTCATACTAATACTGATAATAATAATAATAATAATAATAATAATAATAATAATAATAATAATAATAATAATAATAATAAAAATAATAATAATAATAATAATGATAATAATAATAATAATAATAATAATAATAATAATAATAATAATAATAATAATAATAATAATAATAATAATAATAATAATAAATACTAAAACAATATCACTTACCATAAGGATATTGAAGGGTAGCCAGCAGAGGGAGTAGACGAGAACCACAGCGAGAGTCATACGTATCATCTGTGTGTGAGAGAGAGAGAGAGAGAGAGAGAGAGAGAGAGAGAGAGAGAGAGAGAGATAGTTATGTTAGACTTTCATTTATTCAGTTGGTATAATTTGCTTTGTAAACTTTAATATTGACATGTGTTTAAGTTTGGGTAAAAAATGTGTTCTCGTGTGTGTGTATGTGTGGTGATGAAAACAGTATATTTATCACAGACACACACACACACACACACACACACACACACACACACACACACACACACACACACACACACACACACACACATAGGTAGTTTATTTCCCAGATATTTATTCTCTTTCTTTCTCTCTTGCTGTTTCCTGTTTTTTCTTCTTCTCTCCTTCCGTTTACTATCTTCACTCCTTTCTCTCTCCTTTCTCTCCCTTTTTCCTTGCATTTCCCTCTCCTTTCAGTCAACTTTCCTCTTCCTTTCTCTCCCTTTCCCCTTGCATTTCCCTTTCCTTCCTTCTTTCTTTCTCATTTCCTTTTCCTTTCCCCTCTCATCTTTAAAATAAACAGTTGACTCCTCGTTCTCTCTCTCTCTCTCTCTCTCTCTCTCTCTCTCTCTCTCTCTCTCTCTCTCTCTCTCTCTCTCTCTCTCTCTCTCTCTCTCTCTCTCTCTCTCTAATAGTTGTAGTTGTTAAAATTAAACCTTTACCTTCTTTCCCTGATTAGGTTGAAAATGTTCTGTTTCCACCTTAAAATCTGGACCACAGAGGGGATCCAATATCTCTTACAAGGGATTAGAGAGGCAATCCCATCCCCTATACTTCCCTCCCTCCCCTCCCATCCCTCCCTCTCTCCCTCCCTCCCCCCTCCCTCCCTCCCTCCCTCCCTCCCTCCCTCCCTCCCTCCCTCCCTCCCTCCCTCTACCACGAACAAAGTCAAAAAGAAAAAAAAATATACTACACTTGTTGCTCTCCATTATTATTTGTGTTGATATAGATTATGAGAGAGAGAGAGAGAGAGAGAGAGAGAGAGAGAGAGAGAGAGAGAGAGAGAGAGAGAGAGAGAGAGAGAGAGAGAGAGAGAGAGAGAGAGAGAGAGAGAGAGAGAGAGATAGAGAAGAAAAAAAAAGAGAAAGAGAGCTAACAACCGGTACAGCCTTTAATAATTGCAGGCTTGTTAGTGGCGGTAATGAGAGCAGCTTCCCGTCCTTGCCTTGTCCTTTCGTTGCCTTCACAATACAATGAGGAACACAACAGCGGATTACATGAAAGTTATTAGAAGGATGACAAATACAGAGTTACGTTCCCTTACTAACTGAACATACATAATTGATACATAAAATAAAAAGAATAGTATTAGATTCCGTATCTCTGAATTTGAATGCATTAATAGACACAAACTTAATTATTTTTTTATTTTATAGCAATTTCCTGTGTATGTATATTCATCTGGTATTGAAAGATAATGACTCAGGCTTTTGTTATCAAGTTAAGAACAGTCATTCATAATAATTCCATTACATAACGTGATACAACGTGAAACAAAAACCGGAATATATTATTAACTATTAACTTTGAGAGATTATCAAAGCAAAGCTGACTTCTACCATTTATATCAATTTATATTCATGTATTGAGCTTACATATCGTTACCTTTAAGCAGCAATCATCTATACATCACAAGGCAATAGGAGTGAATCTCGTCACATTCTGGTGGCAGCGGTGGGATAAGCCTTCCTTCCTCCTTTAGCTGGTGGGAGTGGAGGTGGGTGGTGGTGAGGCTTTGTCAGGTGCTACTCACTTCACCTAGATGGCGCTCACACACTCCCTGCCTTTGTCCTCTACATCCTCCTCATAGTGAATGTTAGTATGTGGTTTAGATTTCATGCACTTCCCCTTTCCCTTCCCCTTTCCCTCTCCCCCTTTCCCCTCTGTCTCTTGCTTCTACATGTACAGTAAACTTCCCTAAACGTCTCCTATTGTTTTCTTGTTCTCCTGTTCCTTCTTACAACCTCGTTACAAATGATCTTATTGCCTTGCGTTCCGTCGCCTTTTTATTACATTGCGAATTCACATTTTTTTATTATTACATTCTCAGTAGTTTTCTTTCTTAGTCTCTCTTTTGCATCTTTAAATTTAGTGTCTCCGCTAACTTTCCTGGTGTCCTGCTTTTATATTCTCCTGCTGACTGCTTCCGGGTTCTGTTTTATACTTCAATAACCTTCTCTTTTGTCCTTCTCTTCTTCCTCCTCCTCCTCCTCCTCCTCCTCCTCCTCCTCCTCCTCCTCCTCCTCCTCCTCCTGCTGCTGCTGCTTCTCTGGCTATTATTTCAAGAGCGCTTTGCAGTTCGTCGTGAGCATTTCATAGTTTTCCGGTGCTTTCCATGACGTTTTCTCTGCCTCTCTGTGCCCCGATTTGCAGTAATGTGTGTGTGTGTGTGTGTGTGTGTGTGTGTGTGTGTGTGTGTGCGTGTGCGTGTGTGTGTGTGTGATCGTTAGTGCACTCAGCCTTATATTGGCAATGTTTATATCTTGCTCGGCGTTATTCCGTGTTATGTGCGTTTGAAAAGTTTGTGTGTATGTGTATGTGTGTGTTTGTGTTTGTGGGCTGGGGGGTCATCGTCTCTCACCTGACTTCACCACACCTATCACCCACCCATCACTCACCCATCACCCAACTGTCCTCCTTAACTTGTAAATACTTAATGTACTTATAGTTATGTTTAGGAAAACCATATGACACTTATTAGGCATTATTTGTTATATATTATAATCATTAGAAAACAGAGTCGAAATTCGTGTTCACCTTCCGTAAGAAACCCTTTTAAAAAACCCTTCGTTCTAATTTTCATGATATTCAGAGGTGTTAAAATTTTCACCAGAATTTCAAGGTGACCCAGTTAGTGTTTTTTTCTTCTTCTTGTTTTTATAACTCAAAACTATGAGGTTTACATAAAAGAAAGTATAGAAAAGTATATAAAGAACCTGGAAAAAGACGGCCGTTCTTTTGACCTATAAAACAAATGAGATTGAAATGTTACGTAGTATGATACAGTTTTGCTTTTTCACAATTGTTTTTAACATTAGGAAAGATTTTTAAAAAGGTGGAAAAATTGCATCAGAAAGACGTAATCCAACTCCATAACTATGATTATAAATACCTCTGTTGTATCACATTTCATTCCTGCGGCGGTCTGACTCTTTATACCTCTCTGCACACACAATATTTATTTATTTTATTTATTATTATTTTTTTTTTTACATTACATAACTCAGATAGTGCAAAGATGACCAGCTTTGTGTGGGGATTAAATGGTTACGTTCCAGCACTACCCACTCCCAACACGCTCCCCCAACACACTCCCCACACCACACTCCACACACACACTCCCCTACACACTCCACACACACACACACACTCCCCACACCACACCACACACAACCTACCTACCATTCTTGTCGACATTCTAACGTTAAGTATCACACACATCTGTACACCTTTACATCAGCATCCCTTTCAAGACTCCTTTCCATAATAATATGTAAATGTCACCCATGAAAGATATATACTCATAGCCTTATAAAAAACGGGAGATGAGACTGTTGGTAAAAGGTAAACCAAAAAACATAACAGGAAGCTGAACTAGATAACGGAAAACAGAACACGTAATTAAGATAAAAAGAAAAGAAAACTAGAATAGAAACCAACACTCACGTAACACACTTATACTTACACTTGAAAGAAAACGGAGTATGGGTCTGACGTCACATTAGGTATAGAAAACGGGGATAGAAGTTATAGAAAACGAGATAGGGGTTCTGTATTTACCTTGGCTGGGGAATGGTCACTTGCATTGGTTCTGAGCAGACCACGAGCCGTCTCAGGGGAGGCCACGAGGGTCATCTAGGGGGGAGAGAGAGAGAGAGAGAGAGAGAGGAGAGAGAGAGAGAGAGAGAGAGAGAGAGAGAGAGAGAGAGAGAGATATTAAAATTCACACAAAAAATAATGATAAGCTGGAGATCAGTATTTTTCTAGCTGCCAGAAGTCATTGCGTTTTTTTTCTTTTTTTTTCCAGCAGCTCGTTTTCTTTTCATGTCACAACGTTACAACACAATCACTTGACTTTTACGTAAAACATGATTTACAAAAATACAAATACTCAGATTTCTAGTGTTTAGCTTCAATACTGAATAAATAACGACAGCAAAAATGCATAGAAAATGAAAGTGAGAAAGAATGGAAGGGGAAGCAATTATAATTTGACAAAAGACAAGAAAATCAACCACAACAACAACAGCAGGAAGTAATTGAGTTCGTTGTGAATACGGAAGAACAAAATAAACTCGTGACCTTTGAATTTTTGTGACAAACTGCATCATAAACAGGATTTTTACAGACAATGTTTTGACTTCCTGAAGCAAGTTTTAATGTTTAACAAACACGAAAATACACATATATTAAACACTATTTCACCCTAAAATAGATAAAATAGATGTATATAGAGTCAGTTGTGTTCGGTAAGCCAGGGTGAAACAGTGTTTAATATATGAGTAATCACAAAACTGAGTCCACCATCGTGTTCTTGGTGCCCGCGAACCTTTATGTAACAATTTTCATCAAATTCAAAATTATCAACATTTTCAACCAAAATTGGCAGGGTACACCCTTAGAATTTAGGTGACAAATAATTATTTTCTAAATTACTCAAAAACTATGACGTTTACGTAAAATATGTATAGAACAAAAGATAGAACGCAAAATTTCCTATCTTATGAACTATCAGGCAATGTATTTGAATTCTAAATAACTGAAAAAAGTTTACATTTGTGTTGATCTAAATAACTTTATATCACACAATATTCCTCCAAAACTATGAGAGTAATTAAGACAATTATCAAAGCTTTTTATAGAACTTTTTAAGCTTAACAATTTTGAATATATAAAAGTTTCCCGTAGGACTGATAGTTACGCAGTAAAATGACAAAAACTCACTTCCACCCCAATCCTGATCCATTTTTAGGCCTCCGAAAATTGAAAAATTTTGTATTAATGATAAATGCAAGAAACATTATGTTAATAAAAGTTGTTGATGTTACAATGCACAACAAGACTTGTTAAGGAAATTTACTGGTTAAAAAACACCAAAATACACGTAAAAAATTATTACCTTATAATATTTTTCATATATTCTTTTTTTTCTTCAATTGTTACACTTTAATGACTTTGTATATATTGAATCACCTTCAGCTGTGTCACCTTGTCAAGACAGAAGTGTTTCATTAATACTTCTTCACTAATGACTCATTAAGAAAACCCAAACTCATTAACGAATCAAGGAATCAGACAAGAAAGGAAGGATGTTTCAAGTCATAATTCTTTCAACTATTTTCTGTAATGTCATCTTTCTTTCCTTTCTTTCAAATATACTAATGAAGAATTTATTTTTATTTTTATTATTATTATTATTATTATTATTATTATTATTATTATTATTATTACAACTATTATTATTATTATTATTACTATTATTATGACAACTATTATTATTATTATCATTATCATTATTATTATCATTATTATTATTATTATTATTATTATTATTATTATTATTATTATTATTACGTTAGGGTATTGAACTGTCATCATTGCCTTGGGATATTTATAGTAATTAGATTCTCACCGTCAGTAACAGAATCAATCCCGTTGATTAGCTTGCAAGCAACTCCATGATTGGATGTTTGCTTTTTCTTACTCCCAAGCCAAATGATTTCCCTGAGGCTGTACGTTTTTTTTCACCTTTTTTACTTTTCCTCGAGAAGTCTTAGGTGGAATGGGATGAAAGTTAAGAAAAGAGATAAAAAGAAATTCACAGCATCTTTACTTTCTCAGTGATAGTTAGCGCGATATAAGTTGTTTTTTCGTATATTACAACAATACTACTACTACTACTACTACTACTACTACTACTACTACTACTACTACTACTACTACTACTACTACTACTACCACCACTACTACTACTACTACTACTACTACTACTACTACTACTACTACGAATGGTTTAGTTATGTATATTATGAAGCAATACGAAGGAGAAAAATTGGCTATTATACGAATGTTCACACCTGTCCCATACCAACACATGATTAGGTTAATTAAGGCAGGTAATAAGGTAGGGACGAGAACACCTGTATATAGATAGGAAAAAAAAATCCAAATTGAAAAAACCTTTGCCTAATTTAGTTCAGGTGTAACAAAACAGGTGTCAAGGTGGAGTTAATTAGTGTTCTTACCTGCGTGTTACATGCTGTTGTGGGGTGACTGGCGGAGCGACAACCCCAC